>WOXC01010566.1:0-212500 GCA_011680675.1 Gymnobelideus leadbeateri
AAATGGGTACCAAGCCTGCCTCACAAGGCTATTGTGAGGTTCACACTGGATGACGTATGTAAATCATTTTGTAAACATTACACCTCTACAGAAATGAATTGTGGCCACTATTAATAATATACAAGAATCCCTTCTTTAATATGGAGAACATATGTTTTCCATCCCCCAAGTTCATAGGGAATTGTTTTCCACCCACTTTCCATCTCCTCCCCACCATTCTCCCATTAGATATCCATTTGAGACCGCTTCTCGTCCATGGAGAAATCCCCCACATGCGGTACATGAGCTCTTTTCCCAGAAGGAAGGCATAGCTGTGGCATGATGTCTCAGCAGCTGGCCTTGCCCCCCGGCCTCAGTGGGGCCACTCAGGCGGCTTACCTCTCATCTTAGCTGCTTAAGGTTACATCACAGTTGGTGGATTCAGAAAAACTTGGAGATGTGATTTATACTCTCTGAGCTTCCAAGAGGGCAAAAGCTCCTGGAGGCCGGCTCCCTCCCTTAGCCTCCCAGTTTTATGGTATGACAAGCTAAGCCTAAGGCCACATTGCCAAGCAGTGCTGGAGCGGGCCATGTCTTCAAATGCTCTCTCTCTGTTAGACTTGACATGGCCTTGTCTTTGCCTCTTCCATACCACCAAAGCCTTCCTATCCCCCTCATCTCTACAAGTAGTGAGAATGAGTCAAACCCAGTTCCAAGAAATCTCTAGTCTTGGTGTCCATTCATTGCAGCCCCAAGTTTGAATCACAGAGTGGGGTGTTTTTTTGAAACCTCATATTGAGGGAGTCTGATATAAATCAGCCTAGGAAAGTCATTAAACACAGACAGATGAAAATAAACGGAATGTCTACAGGCCATAAATTCTTCAAGGCAAGACCTTGGATTGTTTGTTTCAGAGCTAACAAAGAGGGGTCCTTCTCAGCCCTGAATAATAATAACTAACATTTAGATAATGCCTACTATGTGCCAGGCACTATTCTAAGGGCTTTACAAATGTTATCTCAGTTAATGATAATACGAACATTTATATAGTACCTACTATGTGCCAGGCACTGTGCTAAGGGCTTTACAAATATGATTTTGTTTGGTCCTCACAACACTGGGATGTAGGTGTTATTATTTATCCCTATTTTACAGTTGAGGAAACTGAGCCAAACAGGTTAAGTGACTTGCCCAGGGTCACATAGCTAAGTATCTGAGGATAGATTCAAACTCAGATCTTCCTGACTCCAGATCTGGTACACTATCCCCCATGCCATCTAACTGCTTTCATCACAGTGGGGGAGATGGAAAGGAGAGAAGATGGGTCTTCACTTGCAGATTACATAAAATTTAATTCTAAGAAAATTAAGTTCAAAAACTTATTCACCTCTTACTCTCTCTACTCCACCTCTTTGAAAGGCAGCCAGGGGCAATCCATAGGGTCTCTATTCACCTGAGCAATGACTTACCTATGGTCATGGAGAGAGGAAGTGAAGCTGTGGCAGAATTTCAATCCACATTCTGTCTCCAAATCCAGGGCTCTTTCCATCACTCCGTGCCCCCATTCTACAGTGGGAGGAATTGAATGGCCAGGTGAACTTTCTGACAGGCGGTGAGTTGGGAGTCACTTTCTCTGACTTAGCAGAGATACTCAGAGTCCTAATGAGGAGACATATTGGGCAAGGTGAACACTCACAACTTATAATGTCCCTTTGGCTCCTAATCTATAATTCTAAATATAAGAGAATTACTCCATCCTTACCCCTAACCCCGGGGTTTCATGGTGGTCACTTGAAGGACAGGTGTGTGATGCTCCTTATATAAAGGCAGATGTGACTTCTGATTAATGGAGGAAGAGGAGGAAAGAGAGAGGAGAGAGAAGAGAGAGAGGAGAGGAGGAAGAGAAGGAGAAGGAGGAGGAGGAGAGGAGGAGAGGAGAGAGAGAGAAGAGAGAGAGAAGGAGAGAGAGAGAGAGAGAGAGAGAGAGGAAAGATGGGAAAGGGGAAGGATAGAAAGAGACAGAAGGAGCAAGAAGAGTCACAAACTTTAATAGGCAAAGGGGAGACCTCCTGGAGCTACAGGTATGTGAAAAAAACCAGCACCCCAACACGACTGTTAATTCTTAGTAGCTGCACCTCTGGAGACTGACAAGCATGAATTCATTACGTGAGATTGTTTACTTCCTAGCTGATCTGAGATTTCATTTTGCTCTTGGATCCCAAGGCACCCCAACCATTGTGTGTTCTACTGCCTATGTGAACCTGGAGTCAGGAAGGCTTGAATTCAAATCCAGTCTCAGACACTTCCTAACTGCCTGACCCTGGACAAATCACTTTACCCTGTTTACCTCAGTTTCCTCATCTGTAAAATGAGCTGGAGAAAGAAATGGCAAACCACTCCAGTATCTTGGCCAAGAAAACTCCAAATGGGGTGACAAAGGGTCAGATATGACTGAAACAACTAAATAACAACAATGTGAACCAGTATGGCTTCCCCATACTTTCTTGTTTTGGGTTGTTTCTTCACCATCCATGATTGTCTTTTGTGCAATAAGCATATGATATCTCATTCATACAAAGATGTTTAAAGTAGCTCTTTTTATAGGGGCAAATACCTGAAAACTGGAGAAATGCTGAATGTCATGAAATACTGTTGTGCTGCAAGAAGTAATGAAGGGGATAATTTCAGAAAAAAATCTGGGAAGACTTGTATGAACTGATACAAAGTAAAGTGAGCAGAACCAGGAGGACAATTTATACAATGACGACATTATAAGACTCAAGAGTTGTGTTCAATGCAGTGTTCAGTCAGGATTCCCGAGGGTCAGTCAGTGATGAAGACCTCATTTCTCACCTGACTGCACTATTTTGGAACTTCTCTGACTGACCACACCCCTTCCTTGGGTATCTTCTTCTCCACACCCCCCCGCAGCTTCTTTTTGTGTGTTGTCTTTCCTCATTAGATTGTAAGCTCCTTGAGGGCAGGGACCATTTTTCTTTTTTGAATTTGAATAAATGTTTATTGATTTATCCACTGGTGAAGCATGCCACCCACATGCTAGCCAAGAGATGATGGACTAATAAGATGAGACACACATTTTTGGATGTGGTCAATATGGGAATTTGTTTTACTTGACTAGACTTGTTACATGAATTTTCTTTTTCTTTCCCCCTTTGGGGGTAGGAGAGGATTTTTTTTTTTTTTTTTTTTGCTTTTTGGATGGGGGGAGGTAGGGCAATTGGGGTTAAGTGACTTGTCCAGGGTCATACAACTAGCTCTTTTGTGTTAAGTGTCTGAGGCCAAATTTGAACTCAGGTCCTCCTGACTCCAAGGCCGGTGCTCTATTCACTGAGCCACCTAGCTGCCCTGAGGATTTTTTTTAAAATGACTACTGGTTCCAGAGTTAGACTTTCTGGGCCTTGAGATAGTCCCTTTATCTCCCTAGGCCTCAGTTTCCCTATCTATAAAATAAGGGAGTTGGACTAGCTGGCCTCTGGGGTCTTTTTTTGCTCTAGAGATATGATTGTATGATTAAATAGGAATCAGTGAGGCCATTTCCAACCACTGAGACCTTAATGGGCCTTTCTTCAGATTAACTCCAACTTGGTGAAAAAGGAATAATTTCTCTCCGAATGGGCGTGTAGTCTCCAGCAAGGAAGAGGGAACAAAAGCACTTTGTTTCCTCTTTTCCATTAAGGAACAAACATGGAGGATAAGTATTGCTTAACCTGTCTTCCAGGAACCCAACACTTAACTTTAACCCTACCAGTTATATCTGGTCCACGTATCTCCAACCCCAATTGGAGGGAACCTGGAGTTCTTGCTCCACTCTGACCCTCAGGCCCACTCTCCTTTTCCCTAGGTTCTAGAGCTTAGCCCCATGGCTTGGAGATGGACATGGCCATCCCACTACTTCAATAAGCAATAAATCACTGACTATAATTCTTGGAGTAAGATGGGCCTTTCCAATTACCCTCCAGCCAAACCTCCTACATATGTCCAGGGGCTTGTCTCAGTTTTCTCTCTGTATTCCCAAAGCTAAACTAGTGCTTGACACAATGTGCTCCATAAATACTCGTTCATTCATTCTTTAGTGGAAAAAGGGCTGGTTTCAGCCCTGCACCTACTGGCTGAATGATCTTTTACCAGTCCCTAAACCTTTCAAAGTCCCCAGGCAATTCTCTGTGACCCTAAGCAACAGAGCTCATCTGCATTGGTAGAGGGGATTTCCTCACTGGGAGTTTCCTATACCCATGATTTCAAAGGTCCCATCAAAACAACAAGAGAAAAATATAAACTAACATTGACTGAGTGGGTACCAGGAACATCAATACAGTCCTTTGGTGTCCTCCAATCCATTTTCCTTCTCCCCAGGGCCAAGACAGGGAGAAATGAGGAGATGACCTTTAAATAGGGTGGGACTTTCTTGGTTCTCAATTACCAGAAGCTTCCAGAGAAAAGTCAAGGGAAAAGGATGTGGTTGTTGAATCTTAGAAATTCAATTCAATTCAACAAATATATATGAAGCACCTACTATGTGCAAAGTCTATGTGAGATGGGGAAATTATAGCAAATACAAACAGTCAAGGTAGAAAAAACAGCAAAACTCTAGCCAATTTCAGCAGTCCATGTTAGGGTCCCATTGTCAAAACAAAAGACTCCATCCCTCCCTTTCATTAATATTCCAAATAGCTGATTAACTGTTTTGGTAGCAATGTGTCCAAAAAGACGGTTTTTAAGAAGATGTTTGTGGTGTCAAAACAAAATGGATTGAAAAGAATTTTTAAAGGAAATTCATTGATCTAGAGCTGAAAAGTATCTAGAAGGCCATCCACTCCAACTCTCCAGCTTCACAGATGAGGGAACTAAGACTTGGGGAAGATTATGTGACTTGAACCAGATTACAGGCAAAAAAATAGAAGAGCCAAGACTTGAATTCAGTTCCTTTGACTTCAAATCCAGTAAGTTTTATATAGGATCAGACTGCCTCTTAGATTTATGTGAACTAAGGCAGACTATATGTATATGTCTATGTCTATGTCTAAGTCCATATCTACACCTGGCTTTGTCTATGACAGCGTCTATGTCCGTGTCTATATCTTTGTCTATTACTCTATGTCTACATCCATGTCTATGTCTATGTCTTTGTCTATCACAGTGTGTATGTCTATATCTTTGTCTATGTCTATGTCTTTGTCTATGACAGTATCTATGTCTATGTACATATCGTGTCTATCTCTATGACTGTGTCTATGTCCATGTCTATGTCTATTTCTATACAAAGTACTAGAACTGGAGTAAGAAAGACCTGAGTTCAAACTGGGCCTCAGATAGCCATGTGACCCTGAGTAAGTCACAATCTCGCTTAGTTCATTTTCTCTTCCATAAAATAGATAATGATATAAGTACCTCCCAGAGATTTTGTGAGATTAAAATGAGATAATATTTGTAAAGTGCTTCACAAACCTTAAAGTACTATATAAATGCTAGCTACTGTCATTTTAATTTTATTTATTACTACAAAATAACCTTGGATAAGAAAGCCCTAGTAGCTGGGAGATTAGGAAAGGCCTCTTGCAGAAGATGGTTCTTGAGCTGAGTCAAGAGGAAAACCAGGGACCCCGATGCATTCTAGGATGGGGTAGAGTTAGGGGTGACACTAAGATTTCCAAAGAGAACAAATGAAAAGAGGGAGAAATAATTTTGAGTGACAGAGTCAGAATCCAGAAAGATTTGACAGTGTCAAATACTGGGCCAAATATTAGGCAATTAGCAAATGTGTGTTGACTTTTCAAAAATGATACTCAATAGGCAAAAACAAAAAGACTTGGGATCAACTTGGGATCTACACTTGGGATCAAAAAACCAACTTCACAAGTACAAGATGGAGAAAGTAAGGCTAGGCAGCAGTTCACCTGGAAAAGACCTGGGAGTCTTAGGTACTAAAAGCCAAGACTACAATGGGATGTGTCAGACAAAAGAGCTAAATGCCATCTTAAGCTACATTGAAAGGCAGAAGACTAGGAAGATACCAGTTCTGTTTTATCATGCCTCGATCAGACCACATCTGAAGTAGTGATTTCAATTCCAGATTGTGAGGACATTGGCAATCTGAAGAGTATCTAGGGAAGAGCTTGCATGCTAGTAAAGGCCCCAGGATCATGCCATGAATGGATTGGTTGAAGGACTGTTTAATCTGAAGAAGAAAAGATTTAGCAGGAAAGATTATTCTATGAAAAGAGATTAAACTGGTTCTTCTTGGTCCCAGAACTAGGAACAAGCATAGAAATTGCAAAGAGGCAGATCCAAGTTTGATATAGGGAAATACTTCCTATAAATCATCCAAAAAGTAGAGGTAGAGATTTCTCCTTGACTGGACGTCTTTAAACTGAGGCTAGATACTTGAGTGTTGGGTATGTTGTAAAGGGGATTCCTACTCAAATATGGACTAAGCTAAATGATTGGTGACATTCCTTCCCACTCTTCCTCTCTCTGGGCCTCAGTTTCCTCATCTGTAAAGTGAGAAGTTTGGACTAGATGATCCCAAAAGCCCCTTCAAGTTATTGATCCCCTGATCCTATGGTCTGGGAGAGTTATCCCTGAATTTTCATTGTATCCTAGCACTATAGAGTTACAAAGGGAAACTCCTGGTCCAGACCAAGAATTGATACTGTATCCCAAGGCTAATTAGAAATGATTGGGAGATTGGATCCTTTCTATTAACATAAATCACCAAAAGACTGGATGGCAACGATATGAACTAGATGGTCATAGATGTCCTTGAAAGAGCAATGGATTTTGGAGTCAGGGAGGCCCTGGTTTTGAATTACAGTTCTGTTCCTTACTCTAGACCTCTCTAAGTCTCAGTTTCTTCATCTGAAAAATGAAATGGCTGGGCTAGATGGCTTCTAGATCTACTTTTAAATCTAGGATTTTATGATCTCTGAAATTCTGTGGTTTTATGATAAATAGACACTGGGAAAAGATAAGCTCAAAACAAAATGGGCTACAGAGTTGGAAAGGAAGCCATACAGTCTAGTCCCTTCATTCTGTGGCCCCCAGGCAGAAAGGGCCTTGGGCAAGCCTCACGATCTGGCAAGAGGAAAGTGTCCTCAATTGATTTTGAGAGTTAGGGTGGACCAAATAGATCATATAGAACTCTTCCATCTTACAGATGAAAAAACTGAGTCTCAGCAAGGTGAAGTTGAAAGAACACCAGATTTGTAATTTAAGGACCTGGATTCCAAAGCTGGGCCTGTCTCCTGCTACTTGTGTGGCCTTGGCATCATCAGTTCCTTTTTCTGGACCCCAGACTCATTATCTACAAAATGAGACAGTTGAACTTAGCCTCTTCTGAGGTCCCTTCCAGTTCTGATCTATTGACACCCTATGATTCCAGTGACTAGAACCTGGGTCTCCAGACTTCTCCAGACTCATCCTGCCCTCTGCAGAGAGCACAGCCCGCCAAGGATTCTTCCCACACATAGTATCTTAACATTTATAAAGTACTTTAAAGTTTACATTTGATTCTGTGACAACTCTGGGAGGTAGGTGCCATTATTATCCCCATTTTATAGATGAGGAAACTGAGACTTAAAGAGATCAAATGATTTGCCCAGGGTCACACAGCCAGTAAATGTCTAAGGCTAGATTTGAATTCAGATCTTCCTGATTCCAGGTCCAGCATTCTGTGTACTGTCTAGCCATCACACATTTCAGGAAAGCAGAAATGTTCAATAAACTATTATCCCCTTGTGTCTGACACAGAGTAGGTGCCTCAAAAATGTTTGATTGATTGATTTCTGGATGAGGAATCTTCTTTGAGAATCAAGATTTCAAGCTGGGAGAGACCTTAGAGGTCATTCCAGTCCAACACCCTCATTTAATCGATGAGGAAACGAAAGCACAGAGAAACTGAAGCAGCTTACACAGGTCAGCGTGCACAGGTGGTCACAAATGCTGCAGCCAGGATTTAAAGCCCAGTCCTCTGACTCCAAAGCCAACATGTTTTCCCCTGGATTTTGTACTTATTTTATATGGATTTATACATCCCACATTGTTTCCCCCACTAGAATGTAAGTTCTTGGAGGGGGAGGAGCCAGGTTTGCTTCATTTTTGTCTTTATATCCCCAGCACCCATGGCATGCCTGGCACATAGTAGGTGTTTAATAATTGCTTACTGAATGGCCTGTCAGTGAGGGCAGGCCACCCCACTGCCTGCCAGTCATCCTCAGCTCTATTTCCCAGCTGGGTCACAGCAGCCCCAAAAGCCAGTGGTTATCTGAGGCCAGGGGGGAATAGCTGAGCTTTGGGTGACAGTTGCTGAGCTGGGTGTGAGCGGCGTAACTCTCATGCCAAGACTGGGCAGTGCTCAGCAAAATCAGAACGTGAAAAACCACCAAGGGAATAAATATCCAGAGGTGAGTCATATCGGTCCCCACTTCTGAGGCCTCACTTCTCGGCTCTGATCTCTTGCCTCCTCCCTCCCCCAGCTCCTCCTGTGACTGCACTGGTTGACCCTTTTCAGAATGACCTGGCGAAACAAATAGGAAACCTGGGGTGTGTGTGTGTGAAAATGGACACACGCATGCATCAGATGTGAAAATAATTTCTCTTCACCCCCCCCCCTTTACTATCACCAACAAAGATTGTAAAAACCATATGGATAAGAATGATTTTCAAGAAAATTCCAAAGAACTAATGATGAAGCCCCCAGAGAAAGATCTGATGCTGCTTGAATACAAACTGAAGCATGCTATTTGTCAAAGAAGAAGGAGGAGGAGGAGGAGGAAGAGGAAGAGGAGGAGGAGGAATAGGAGGAGGAGGAGAAGGAGAAGAAGAAGGAGGAGGAGGGGAGGAGAAGGAGTTAGAGGATGAGGAGGAGGAGGAAGAGGAGGAGGGGGAGGAGGAGAAGGAGAAGGAGGAGGAGGAGGGGGAGGAGGAGGAGGAGGAAGAGGAGGAAGAGGATGATGATTTTTTCTGATCACCAGGCTGTCACCAGATGCTCTTCTGCCCAGAATCTGACTTTCAAAATAAAAATAACTTTCAAAATAATTTTTAAAGGCACATGCTAATAAAATGTTTCCAAAGTGACAGACCTATGTATAAACAATCATAAATCTAGGGCTAGAAGGGACCTCAGAGGCTATCTAATCCTCTCTCCTTATTTGACAGATGAGGAATCTCAGGCCTACCAAGTTTAAGAGGTTTACCCAAGGTGACACAGGTAGTAAATAAGAGAGGCAGAATTCGAACCTAGGTCTTCTCACTCAAGAGTCTTTGTATCAGTCCTTTGGAACCATCCAATTTAGATGGTATTTAGAGTCTTCTGAGCTTTCCTCATCTGAAAATGGAGTTGGGGGTGGGGATGGACTAGATGGCTTTCCTTCTTGCCCTAAAGTCTATGATCCTATAATCCCAAGAGAATGGCTAATGCACCCCCAAACATGACTCTCCTCTCCACAATAGTCTAGACTGCTGATATCTAGCCTCTGCCTGAAGCCCTGAGTGAAAGGTCATGTTTTTGTCAATCTTCATAGCCTCAGTACTTAGCAGAGGGTCTGACACACAGTATATCACACTTATGTAACATTATATAAATAATATATAATAAATTCCAACATAGCATACTTATTGTAGAACGCAAATTGTGTAGTATATACATAATAAATGCCATATTGTATGCTTATGGGGCAGCTAGGAGGTGCAGCAAATAGAACCCTGGGCTTGGAACCAGGAAGTCTCGTCTTCATGAGTTCAAACCTGGCCCCAGACACTTCCTAGCTGTGTGACCCTGGGCAGGTCACTTAATCCTGTTTGCCTCAGTTCTTCTTTTGTGAAATGAGATGGAGAAGAAAATGGCAAAATGCTCCAGTGTCTTTGCCAAGAAAACTCCAAATAGGGCTATGGAAGACAACTGAACAGCATGTATACTTATTATATAATGCTAATTTTATAGTATGTAAATAAATATTTATTGAGTGACAGCTACAATAATGAACTTTTCTGTGCCTCAATTTTCCCACCTGGTACATAGTAGGTGGTTAATAAGTGCATATAGACTAAGTCATTTCTTCTTCCCGTAGTATTTGAGAGATGCATAATTAATTTTAATTACAGAATTAATTAGTTAATGAAGGAATGAGTGATTTGATTGCTTTAAGAGAGATACATAATTAATTCTCCTGTCTGAATAATGCATTCAAATTGTTACTAATAATATGACGATAATGGATTGGTACAATTAGAGGGAGTACCCCGAATGAATAAGGCCTCAGAGCCATTGAGAATCTCTGAGATGATGAACACAGTATTTCCTGCTCTAAACTCTTCCACCCTTCAAATAACAATGTGTGGTAGAAAGAGCACAGGCCTAAAGTAGAATGTAAACTCCTTGAAGGCCTGAATTGTCTCACTTTTGGAACCATCAGTGCTAAAGCACAGTATGCAGGCATGCAATAGGTGCTTAATAAATGCTTGTTAAGCAATTAATTTATTCCAGAAATTTGGATTCTAGTTTCAAATCTGCCACTAATTGAGTGCATAACTTTGTATAAATCACTCCCTCCCTCTGTGCCTCAGTTTCTTAGTTTGTAAACTGAGAAGGTTGGACAGGGTCAGAGGCAACACTCATTTTAGGAAGGAAGAGCTGCCTTTCATTTCCAAGAAGCTCTGAGATCACAGGTGGGTGTGAGACTGACAGTAAAGTCCTTGAATGGGAAGAGGAGGGTGTACCAGAGAGCATGGCTGTGGTCTGCTGGGAATCTCAGCCTACCTTAGAAATGTCTGTTCCCCGGAACCCTACTTTGGTAAATTACTAGTAGGTACACATTGTTCGATATGGTCAATAAAGTGCCTTCTAGCTGTGATGGGGTATGCTCCAAGGCCACTCCCAGTTCTCATATTCTTTACTCTCAAGTAGCAGTTCACAAAGAGTGGTCCAGGAAATCCTATGGGTCCCCAATATGCCTTCTAGGGCTCTGATAGTTCAAAACTATTTTCATAATAATGTGAAGATGCTTTAATTTCTAATATGATAAATACTGATAGGTATGACCCACATAAACAAAAGATCTCTAGCTGGTGGTCCTCAATAATTTTTAAGAGTGTAAAGGGATCCTGAGACCAAAAAAATTGAGAACCACTACTTTAAGGTCTCTCCCAGTTCTAACCAGGTTTTCTGATAGTTCAGATCTAATAGAAAGACTTTTCTAGCTTGGATATCCTCTATCTTAAGGTTGATCCCAACTGAAACATTTTCTATTTTAAGGTCCCTCCCAGGTCTGACATTCCCTGTTCTAAGGACACTCCCAGTTCTGACATCCTGGGTTCTAAGCCCTTCTCCATCTCTGATTCTCTCTGATTCTTTATGTTCTTTACTCTTTGCTTGTTCTTTGTTCTTGGCTCACACCATGGCCCTCACCCCCATTCACTCACATGAGCTCCTAGTCCTCGAAGGTTCTTGGCCCTGCCCCTCTTGAGCTAAGCTGATGGATGACAAATGGAGAAGTCACAACTTATGTTATCCTCCCAACTGAACATTTTTCGAAAGTGAGAAACGAGTGGTGTTGGGAGGACGTCTGGGGTTGGGCTTGTGGTGGATGGTTCTGTCAAAACCGAGAGAAAAACAGACAAAAGTGAGATACCAGGAGAGACAGAGAGAAAAAGCAATTCGACAGAAGAGGGACAGAGACTGAGAAAGAGATAACGAGACACGTGGTGAGTGTCAACGATGCAGAGGAAGGGAGAAAGAAAGAAAGAAAAAAAATCCTTCAAGTCAGATTGAAAACTGAGACTGAGAGACAAATGAGTGAGAAGGTTTAGGCAGAGGAAAAATCAACCTTTGACTTCCATGAAATAGACCCAGCCGAGCCAACTGCCAAATGACTAAGCCCCAGGCAGGCCTGTGGGGAGATTGCCCCCCACCCCAGCCTTGGGTCCGGACTCCTTTGGAGCTTCAACTCAGCCCAATCCTGGGGAAGCTCCATCCTTTATCCTTCTTTCCACTGGCAACCCCTGCTGAAACTCCTGGTGAGGAGGCTAGGACCTACCCAAGGTCCCTGCCTATTAGCCCTTCCTCTGCCCTTATTGCCCTTCCAGATGGCATCTGTACGTCTTGCTGTTCAGTCGTTTTTAGTCATGCCCAACTCTTTGTGACCCCATTTGGGGTTTTCTTGGCAGAGATACTGGAGTAGTTTTTCATTTCCTTCTCCAGTTCATCTTACAGATGAGGAAATTGAGGCAGACAGGATTAAGTGACTTGCCCAGGGTCACTCAACTAGGAAATGTCTGAGGCTGAATTTGAACTCAGGTCTTCCTGACTCCAGTCCCTGTACTCTATCTACTGCGCCACCTAGTGGCCACAACAACATGTGCCAGACACTGCTAAGTACTTTACAAATATTATTTCATTTTATCCTTACAACAAGCTTGAGAGGCAGGTGCTATTATTATCTCCATCTCACAGTTGAGAAAACTGAGGCAAACAGAGGCTAAGTGATTTGCCTAGCTAGTAAGTATCTGAGGCTGGATTTGAACACAAGTCTTCTTGACTCCAAGCTCATTGTTCTATCCACTGTGCTGCCTGGCTGTCTCAAAGGATGAGTCATCCAGGAAAGTCTGCCTTCAGGGAGAAGGAAACGGTAAACCACTTCAAGGCTGGTAGAATGGGGCGAGAGAGAGGTCGTGTGTGACCTGGGTGAGCCCATTAAACCCTGCTTGGAGGTGATGCTCCCTGTCTGGTGCTGTCCATGACAGCTCAGGGTCAACAGCTGGCAAAACTGCAGAATGAGTGAACTAGGAGCCAACCCATAGAACATCAGAAAAACTTGCAAAGACTTGCATGAACTGATGCAGGAGAACATTGTGCATAGTAACAGCAACACTGTGCGATGACTTAGCCCATAGAGAACTTCCCACTCCCCCAAACTAACCATCCCAACCGTCCGTCATCCCTGGACCTAATCTAGTACTTTCTCTTCCTGGAACCTCAATCTGTTCATCTGTGAAATGGGCTTAATGCAGCTACGCTGACCCCCATTATACTATGTTTCAAAATAGAACCTTGTTGTTCAGTTGTGTCTGATTCTTTGTGTCCCTGTGGACCACAGCACATTGGAGTGCTCTTTCTTTTTGCTTTTATTTGTATTCAGCTCCAATGCTGTCCGTGATGTTTTCTTGGAAAACATCCTGGAGTGGTCTTACTCTCCCCACCCTAGTCAGATGAAACTAGGAGCATGTACATGACCTTGTTGTTGGTCCTATCTCTGTTGTGTGAAGTCAACAAGCATTTATTAAGTGCTTAATATGTACCACCGTGGATTAAGAGCCAGGCCTAAAGTCAAGAAGCCCTGAGTTCAAATCCAGCCTCATACACTTCCTAGCTGTGTGACCCTGGGCAAGTCACTTCAACATGTTTGCCTCAGTTTCCTCATCTGTAAAACAAGCTGGAGAAGGAAATTACAAGCCATTTCTGTATCTTTGCCAAGAAAACCCCCAATGGAGTCAGAGGTGACAAAAATGTCTGAACAACAATGAAAGTGAGCTAGGCACCCCATTAAGTGCTGAATACAAATAAAAGCAAAAAGAAAGATAATCCGTACCTTCAAGGAGCTTACATTCTGGTGGGGGTGGGAGATAACACATAAAAGGAAGGTAAAAGGGGGGGGGTTGAGGTTTCCTGGTTTGCTACAGTGAGACTGTCTCACAGAATTCAGACTCAGACCACCTCCAATCCAAATGAAGGCATTTATTGAGAGTGACATTCTCCAATGGGCTGGGTTCCCAGGGGAAACCAGCATTCTATTAAGACAAGACAGGCAAATGTATAGTGTAATGACACTGATTACACAACAGAAATTATGGATAGTAATATGTGATTTCCTACAATACATACAGAAAACCCATGGGGGGCATTAATATATGATAATGATCCTATAATAAGCCTTTCTACACTGTAAGTTCTCCTCAAATTCAGCTTCTGCTATTACTGAGCAGGTGTCTGCTTAGGGAAAGCCTCTTCTCTTGTTTTGGGGTCCACATCCTGCTTGGGCATCCTGGTGGTGCTGCCTTCTGATTGGCTGGCTATTGTGGTCCTGTCTGAGATTAGATGGATGTGGTTGTGGTTGAGGGCATGTTGTTTCTGTGGGAAATATGAGGACTGGGTCTAAAGGCAGGGGCTAGCTAGAGGCAGTGGCTGGGATTCCATCACATGAACACACCTGCTATTCTGTGAGAAAGATGAGTTCAAGGACACACTTGTTATTCTAGTGAGCAATGAGGCATATGTGAAGAAGTTAGGATATTGAGTCAGGGGCAAGACAGGGGGCAGTGGCTAGCTAGGGGCCATAGGCCTGCTGTTCAGTGAAGCCTGTGATTGAATTTAAGAGCCTGTGATGTGAATAGAACCAGATTGTATAGCCAAATCAGGTCATGCCTGTGAGGCCCATAAGTAGATTAGAATACTGGGGCTGGGGGCAGTTTTATTCCATCAGATGGTGTAGTTAAAGAAGAGTCAGGAGCATAGCCAAGAAAGAAGTCAAGATGTGAACATGGCTGATCCTTGAAATGAATGTACTGGAAAGAAGTGACCAATCAGATAAAGGAGCCACAGGGCAAAGTCATCTTTGAGGGTGAGAAGGCTTCTGGGAAGTGGTAGCAAAAGAAATCTGGAGCAGAACCAGGTAGGAGTAAAATAGAAATGTGCCCATCCTTTCCTACTGTTACAGAGTAATATCTTCTGTTTGAGTTCATGTGGTAATTTACTGCTGCCAAATAAATCTACCACAACAGAGAAATTATAGAAGTAAAAATAAAGATTTTATGATGTTTTAGCATGGGCTCAGGTGGTAGAAAAATATGCCTGGACAAAGAATTGGATTCCAATGAGATTTTTTAAAGACAAAATTACTTCAGAGAGACAGAGAAATAATATTTGATATAAGGTAATCTAGCAACCCATCCTTTTAGGCTATACAAGTTGAACAAACTTAGTTATATATAATCATAATCTCATACATCCATAAAGGAAAAAAAAACCAAGTTAAACAGACTGTATAAGTAAACTAAGTCCAGTTACAGATTAATCTTTATTTAGAGGGTTCACAATGGGCTGAGTGAAAAGAGATTTATGTCACAAAGATAACTCTCTTAGAACCAAGAAAACCATTTCATATGTAGTTAAATCATCTTGGGAAGATCGAAACTCCCCTTTGACTTCTTATCTGAGAAATGTCAAAAAAATCTTCCCTTAATATTATCATTCCATGAGTCATGTTTTAGACAGATAAGGTTAATATTAATAGGAAACAGGCTTTAGTTAGCCAAATGTTCCAGAAGGAATGGCATAGTAAAATTGAATGAAAGGAAATTTTTTAAAAATTCCCATCTACACCACTGTCCTTTGACCTTTATTCTCCAAAAGGACCATGACATTGGGATGTCATGGCTTGCAAGTGAATCAGATTGAAGTTAGGCAGGGCCATGCAAAGTCACCAACCTCACTCTTTTCTCCAGAGTCTTTTGGGTCCAGTGGCAAGATATAGATCAGGATGACTGGAGATGACCTCAATGCAATGGGAAGCCTAGGCCTTTTTGAACTAAGGTCTTTCCCAGGTCTCAGTTTGTCTGAGGCAACACCCATTCAGTGACTAAGGGTAGGTAAGAAATAACCCAAAGAATATATTCTTTTACCTTGTTAAAAAACAAACAAAAAAAAAAAATCAATCTGGAATGGGAAGACCCTCGTTCTGGTCAAAACAGAAATAATTGCTGTTTATACTCACTCTGAGCCATAAGAGACCAAACAATGATCAAATGAGGCTTGGGTTGGGACCTGTTGTATGGATTGTTGGCCAATCCATAAGAGCCAGAGTGATTTTGGTTTAAGGCATGATCCTTAAAAAAAAATCTGGCACCCAAACCCCAAAATATCTTGCTAGGTGTCAGTGATAAAAATTTATATTCCTTTAGGTAAAGGTATGATTCCATATGTGGACAGAGGGAGAGGAGGAAGGTAGAGGAGTAGGGAAGGAGGAAAAGAGGGAAGGAAGGGAGGAAGTGTTAGAGACAGTTGCAACCTTATGAGACTCAAAAGATCAGAAGAGTGAGCTTTCAGAGGTCAAGAAACCAGTGTCTATGCCAGAGCTTTCCAGCAACCTAGAATGGGCAAGATGCTGGGGCAACCCTAAGTAGTTGCCTTTAGAATGCTGCCCAGTGGTAGCTGAGATTCTGCATCCAACAACAAGGGAGAGACCTGTTCATCAACTGTGCCACATTGAGAAATGAACATGGTGGGGCAAATACCATGGAGCAACTCCTTGAAATTTAAGCCGACTTTCCCCAGGCACTGAATATCTACAGAAGTTCCCAACAACTTAACCTCGATCTCTCATCTTGGTGAGGAACAAAGCAAAGATTACCTAGGCACCAAAGATTACCTGGTAGTGTGTCCCTTGGTGTTGGAGAGAATTATTTTTAACATCTGTACTTACTAGGTCTTCTCAGTAAATATCCTTTTGTAAAAAGGGATTATTTGTAATTGATGTTAATTGGTTAAATGATACTGAAGCAATTTATGCATTAATCAAGAACCTACTTTGTACCAGGCACGTAGCCAGTGCTAAGCACTGATGATAATCAAAGGATTATCTCTCAGATAAAATAAAAATAAAAAAATTTAATTAAATTTAAATTTAAATAATAAAAATAATAAAAAATTTTAAAATGAAATAAAATAAAAACCACTCTCAGAAACCTCACAGTCTAAAGGGGGACAATATGAAAACAGCTGTGTACAAATGAGTTGTAGGTAAGGCAAGTGAGAAGTAACCAACAGTGGAAAGAGTAGTATTTAAGGGAATCAGAATCCCCTGGTCAATAAATGCCATAGGGAAATAATAACTATAATTGGCTGTTGCTATGGAGAGAACACATTGAAATGGAGGCTCAAGCTGAAAACAGTAGAAATCCATACCCAGTCCCTCAGGAATACATCTGGAGTCCTGATGGGAAGATGTAGCCAACCTCATTCTGGTGACCCAACCTCCTAGCTGGGTCAGGTTGTCCTGAGCTTCACCATTTTACCACGGACACAATGTTAACCTGAAAGTTTGGTTAAAGGAGACAGGCTAGAAGATAAACATTTTTATCATGTATTCCCTTAAAGCTAGCAGATACATGCCAGAATCTAAATTCTAACTGCCTGATAAAAGATGGAGAAAGTTTTTACATCTGGATAATCCCAGGATGTTTGTGTCCCTCAGATATATGGTCTCCTTATGTTTTTCATCCATACCATTACAAAGGAAATTTCTTAGTTGTAAATACAAGACAACTGACAAGGTAGTGTCAATGATCTCAGATTGTTTGTGTTTTTCCCCATCTGGAGTATGCCCCCAAGACAAGAGAAATTCCATTATTCTGAATTTCCAAGCATCCTGTCACAACAAGGGGGAGAATACCCATTGCTGACCTTATCTGGTCTTTCAAGTTACAGACACAGGAAAGGACACTTTTAAAGCCAAGCCAAGCTGTCTGTTTGATTAGTTCAGGCTTTGGATCTTTTTGAGGGCCAAAATTGATATTTAATGTGTTTATCAACAAACAAGTAGGAAAGCAGAGAGCCCTCTCATCCAGGAGAAATGTGCTATGACATAAGGGATACCTGGCCACTCATCAGTAATGACCATACAAGAGGTAGGTTGTATTGTCCTCTCTGGAAATACCAGCTCATATAATCACAACTCACATTTCTATGGCACTTTAAAGTTGTTAAGCCATTTTTTCTCACAACTATCTTATAAGGTAAATAATTCAAGTACTATTAACCCCTATTAACCTATTAAGTACAGATGAGAAAACTGAGGTCTAGAGAGGGAAAATTATTTCCCTAAGGTTGCCAAACTAGTCACTAAGAGAACTGGGACTTGAACCTGGGGCCTCTTGTTCAAAATTCGGTTCTCTTTCCATAAATAATGGCATGAATAGTGATTTGTATTTCTACAGCCTTTAAGGAAGAATATTGCTAAATCAGAAGGTATCCAAAGAAGGATTACAGAGGCATAGATTTAGATGTGATCATCCTGTCTACCCCGCCCCACCATTTTACATATGAGGAAACTGAGGTTTAGTTAAGTGCCTTGATCAATGCCACATAATTAGTAGGGGGCAGGGATGGGATTCAAATCTTAATCCTTTGAGTCTGACTCCAAACCCAACACTCTTTCCACTTCAATCAATCAATAGACTTTATTAAGTGCTTCTTATGTTCCAGGCATTGTGCTAAGGGCAGGGGCTACAAAAATAAGCAAAATACCTGCTGCTGAGGTCCCTTCCAAATTTCCAATTGTGTGACTCTGTGGAGGTCTCTAGATAGAGAGGAAGTCGGTTCCCTCTCCTCACTCCTCCGCCCCGCCCCAAGCCATTTCTTCTGATGACAATCTAACTCCCTGATCTCTTCAGGATGCCTTCCACCCTAACCCTCATGGGGCCCTAGACCAAGGACCATGAAATGTGGGACTGAACCACCTGGGGAGGAAATGGTGACCCACCCTCCTTCAGGAGGGCCCTTAGGGGCTCACAGTCTAATGGGAGAGACAACAAGCAAATAGATATGCACAAAGCAAGCTATAAATAGGATTAATAGGAAATAACAGAGAGAAGACACTAGAATTAAGAATTAATTACAATGAACTTGTGAAAGGACTAACATTTTCCTGACTTTACCTAAAAGAAAACCAAGTTTCCCCTGGGACCTGATTGGCCCAAATGATTGATCCTAGTTTCCCTGATGCAGTTTTCTTCCTCCCTCTGCCCCCCACATTCCCTCTCCCTTACCCCACCCCAATCACCATGGAGTAGATCTAGACCAAAGCTCATTTCATGCTCCTTGAGGGTTGGCTGAAAGAACTGGGAATGTTTAGTCTGGAAAAGAGAGACATGGTGTGATAGCTATCTTCAAGTATTTGTGTCAGGTCATATACATCTGTCCAGGTTTTTTAAAATCACCCTGCTAACCATTTCTTTTCCTTCTTTCTTTTTTTGCCTTTTATTTTTTTGGAGGGGGGAAGGTAGGGCAATTAAGTTTAAGTGACTTGCCCAAGGTCACAAGGCTAGTTTTGTGTTAAATGTCTGAGGCTGCATTTGAACTCAGGTCCTCTTGACTCCAGGGCCTGTGCTCTATTCACTGTGCTACCTAGCTGCCCCTTACTAATCATTTCTTATAGCATAATGATATTCAATCACAATCATATATGACAACTTGTTCAGCCATTCCCCAATTGATGGGCATCCCTTCAATGTCTGATTCTTTTTTTTTTTTTCAGTTTATTTGCAGCACTTTTATTTTTCCTTACACAATGACGTGTTGGGCATTACAATTCTCAACTCTTAGGATGACTTACAAATTTTGGCATTCTACTGTCATGTGAGAACATTAAGGCAACGTACAAAAATCTTACATAAATTAACTAGATGCACAAATTTACAGGTTGTAAATGCAAACTTTTTTGCAACTCAAGGTTGAGTAACTTAGCCCCATGACATTGGGGGGAAACAGTGGGTTAAGAAAAAAAAACTGGTTTCTAAGGCTTGGGTCAATATGTATTCCTGATAGAATGGTGGCAAGATGCAACACACACTTAATAAACTCTTGCCAGCCTTAGGAGAGAAATCCTGCAAGTTAGCTCTTTTAGATGCTGGAAATCTGACCTTTAACTACCCTGTACAGATCTGATGCTCTATAGAACTGAACTGTACAGCTGAGTGTCAACCAGCCAGATTCTATATTGCCATATTATCAGGTCAATTCTCTATGGAAATTAACTCTTAGCCTTACCTGTCAAAATGAAGTGACCTGTATCAGGGTTAGATCAAAGATATGTACAAGGTATGCTAAACTGTACACCAAGGGAACAACTGTCAACTTGAATATGAGGTCAAATCAGTAATGGTTCAACAATCTAGAAAGTGGTGATATTTGTCTAATATCAGATACAAACTTTCCCAAGGACAAGTTTTTTTTCAAAGAAGGCTTATTCCAGTTTCATGAGGCTAACGTGAGGTGTATATTTGCCAGGGCAAATTTTTACTTTGTGAATACTCATGCAGCAAATGCTACGCATCTGCTAGCAGTCCATTTAGAAGCATTTGCGATAGACAATGGATGGGCCAGATTCATCATATTCCTGCTTGCTGATCCACATCTGCTGGAAGATGGAGAGAGATGCCAGAATAGAACCACCAAATGGAATACTTACATTCAGGGGGAGCAATGATCTTAATTTTCATTGTGCTAGGTGCCAGGGCTGTGATTTCTTTTTGCATTCTGTCAGCAATACCAGGGTACATGGTAGTACCACCAGACAATACTGTGTTGGCATACAGATCCTTTCGGATATCAGCATCACACTTCATGATAGAATTGAAAGTAGTCTCATGAATGCCACAGGATTCCATACCTAGGAAGGATGGCTGGAAGAGGGCCTCTGGACACCTGAAGCTCTCATTGCCAATGGTGATCACCTGGCCATCAGGAAGCTTATAGCTCTTCTCCAGAGAAGAGGAGGAAGCAGCAGTGGCCATCTCCTGCTCGAAGTCCAGGGCAACATAGCACAGTTTCTCCTTGATATCATGAACAATTTCCCTTTCAGCTGTGGTAGTGAAGCTGTACCCTCTTTCTGTCAATGTCTTCATGAGGTAGTCTGTCAGGTCACAGCCAGCCAAATCTAGACGAAGGATGGCATGGGGAAGGGCATAACCCTTGTAGATGGGCACAGTGTGGGTGACACCATAACCAGAGTCTATAACAATACCAGTGGTATGACCAGAGGCATACAGAGACAACACAGCATGAATAGCAACATACATGGCTGGGGTGTTGAAGGTCTCAAATATAATCTGGGTCATCTTCTCTCTGTTGGCCTTAGGGTTTAAGGGAGCTTCTGTAAGCAGAACAGGGTGTTCCTCAGGAGCTACACAAAGCTCATTGTAAAAGGTATGATGCCAGATTTTTTCCATGTCATCCCAGTTGGTAACAATGCCATGTTCAATGGGGTATTTCAGAGTCAGGATACCTCTCTTGCTCTGGGCCTCATCACCAACATAACTGTCCTTCTGCCCCATTCCTACCATGACAGTCTGGTGTCTTGGGCATCCAACAATGAAAGGCAACACAGCCTGAGGAGCATCATCTCCAGCAAAGCCAGCTTTGCACATGCCAGAGCCATTGTCAATGACAAGAGCAGCAATTTCTTCTTCCATTTTTGCTTAATCTGAGGCTGGACTCTGTCCTAGTCTGAGAATTCAGAGCCAGGGGAAGGGAAGGGGCAAGTAAAGGGGGTGCATCCAAAGTAGCCTATAAGTGCTGCCGGCTACCACTGAGTGAGACCTCAATATCTGATTCTTTATCACCACAAAAAGAGCCACTATAAATATTTATGTACATGTGGGTCCTTCCCCTTTAAAAAAAAATCTCTGGGATACAGACCTAGTAGTGATATTGTTGGATCAAAGGGTATGCAGAGTTTTATAGCCCTTTGGGCATAGTTCTAAACTACCCTCCAGAATGGTTGGATCAGTTCACAACTCTAGGGACAATGCATTAGTGTCCCAATTTTTCTACATCTCCTCTAACATTAGTCATTTTCCTTTTCTGTCATATTAGCTGATCTGATAGGTGTGAGGTGGCACCTCAAAGTTATTTTAATTTGCATTTCTCTAATCAATCATGATTTAGAGCATTTTTCCATATCACTATAGATGGCTTTGATTTTTTCTGAAAACTGATTTGTTCATATCCTTTGGTCATTTAGCAAATGGAGAATGACTTGTCTTATTAGACATTTGACTCAGTTCTCTAGATGCTTAAGAAATAAGGCTTTTATCAGAGAAACTTACTGTAAAAGAAAAAATTTCCCCCAGTTTTCTGCTTTCCTTCTAATCATGGCTACATTGGATTTGTTTGTCCAAAACTTTTTAATTTAATATAATCAAAATAGCCTATTTTACTCCTCATACTGCTCTTCACCTCTTGTTTTATCATAAGTTCTTCCTTTATCCACAGATCTGATGGGAAAAACTATTCCTTGCTCCCCGAATTTGCTTGTGATATCACCCTCTATGTCTAAATCACATACCTATTTTGACCTTGTCTTGGTATACAGTGTGAGATGTTGGTCTATACCTAGTTTCTGCCAAACTACTACCCAGTTTTCCCAGAAATTTTTGTTATTTAATGAGTTCTTGTCTCAAAAGCTTGGATCTTTGGGTTTATCAAACACTAAATTACTATGGTCACTTACTACTGTGTATTGTGTACCTAATCTGTTCCACTGATCCATCACTCTATTTCTTACCCTGTACCAGATTGTTTTGAGGATTATCATTTTGTATAGTTTGAGATATTGTTTAGCTAAGTCACTTTCCTTCACATTTCTTTTCATTGATTCCTTTGATATTCTTGAACCTTTGTTCTTCCACATGAATTCTGTTATTTTTTCTAGTTCTATAAATTAATTTTTGGTAGTTTGATTGGTATGGCACTGAATAAGTAAATTAATTTGAAGAGAACATTGTTATTATATTGGATTGGCCTATCTATGAGCAATTAATATTTATCTAGTTATTTAGAGCTGCCTTCAATGGTGAGAAAAATGTTTTGTAATTGTGTTCATATAGCTCCTGGATTTGTCTTGGCAGGTAGATTACCAAGTATTTTATATTGCCTGCAGCTATTTTAAGTGGAATTTCTCCTTCTCCCTCTTGCTGCTAGACTTTCTTGGTAATATATAGAAATACTGATAATTTATGTGGGCTTATTTTATATCCTGCCACTTCCCTGAAGCTAACTATTTCAACTAGTCTTTTAGTTGATTCTCTAGGATTCTCTAAGTATGTGATCATATTTGCAAAGAGTGATAGTTTTGTTTCCTCATTACCTATTCTAATCCTTTTATTTCTTTTTCTTCTCTTATTTCTATAGCTAACATTTTTTTTTTTGGAGGGCAATTGGGGTTAAGTAACTTGCCCAAGGTCACACGGCTAGGTTTTTGTTTGTGTGCATTAAGTGTCTGAGGCCAGATCCGAACTCAGGTCCTTCTGACTCCAGGGCCGACGCTCTACTCACTGCGCCACCTAGCCGCCCCCCTATAGCTAACATTTTTAATACAATATAGAATAATAGTGGCATTAATGGGTATCCTTGCTTCACCTCTGATGTTATTGGGAAAGTTTCTAGCTTATCCCCATTACAGATGAGGTTTGTTGATGGTTTTAGATAGATACTGTTTATCATTTTAAGGAAAGCTCAATTTTTTCCCTATGTTTTCCAGTGGTTTTAATAAGAATGAGTGTTGTATTTAGACAAAAGCTTTTTCTGCATCTATTGAGATTATTGTAGAATTTCTGTTGGTTTTGTTATTGATGTGGTCAAATATGCTGAAAATTTTCCTAATATTTAACTAGTTCTGCATTCCTGGTATAAATTCCACCTGGTTATAGTGTATGATCTTTATAATATATTGCTGTAATTTCTTTGCTAGTGTTTTATTCAAATTTTTGCATGAATATTCATGGAAATTGGACTATAGGAAATTCATAGGAAAATTGGACTATAGTTTTCTTTCTCTGTCCTTTTCCTGGCTTAGATATCAGCACCACACTTGTGTTGTAAAAGAGATTTGGTTGGACTTTTTCTTTGCCTACTTTTCCAAATAGCTTATAATAGCATTGGTGGGATTCTTTTTTTTTTTTGGAGGGGCAATTGGGGCTAAGTGACTTGCCCAAGGTCACATGGCTAGTAAGTGTTAAGTATCTGAGGCCAGATTTGAACTCAGGTCCTCCTGACTCCAGAGCCAGTGCTCAATTCACTGCACCACCTAGCCACCCCTGGAATTCTTTAAATATTTGGTGCGATTCATTCATGAATCCATTTGGTCTTGGGGATTTTTTCTTAGGGAACTCATTGATGACTTGTTCAATTTCTTTTTCTAAGACAGAGTTATTTAAATGTTCTATTTCCTCTTCTGTTAATCTGGGCAATTTACATTTTTGTAAATATTCATCCATTTTTCTTAGATTGTGAGATTTATTAGCATAAAAGTTGGCCAAGTAGCTCCTAATGATTTCTTTAATTTCTTCTTCATCAGTGATGAATTCAGCCTTTTAATTTTGGATACTGGGGATTTGTTTTTCCATTTTTTTAATCAGATTAACTAATGATTCATTTATTTTATTGGGTTTTTTTTTTTTATAAAACCAACTCCTATTTATTTATTAGTTCAATGGTTTCCCTACTTTCAACTTCATTCATCTCTCTTTGATTTTCAGGATGTTTAAACTAGGAGTTTTAATTTGTCCTTTTTCTAGTTTTATTATTTTTAGTTGCACGCCCAACTCACTGATTTGCTCTTTCTCTATTTTATTGATGTAAGTGTTTAATGATATAAATTGTCTTCTAAATACTAATTAAGTTGCATCCCATAAATTTTGGCATATTGTCTAATTGTTGTCATTCTCTTTAATGAAATTATTGACTTTTTCTATGCTTTATTCTTTGACCCACTCATTCTTTAGGATTATATTATTTAATTTCCAATTAATTTTTCATCTGTTTCCACAGCCCTTAATTGAACTATTTTTTTATTGTATTATAGTCTGAAATAGATTCATTAATATTTCTGCTTTTGGTTGTGAGGTTTTTATGCCCTGATACATGGTTAATTTTTGTGTAGTTTCCATGTACTAATGAAAAAAATTTCTATTCCTTTCTATTACAATTCAATTTTCTTCAGAGTTCTATCATATCTATTTTTTCTAAAATTCTATTCATCTGCTTAACTTCTTTCTTGTTTATTTTTTGGTTAGACTTATCTACTTCTGAGAGGGTAAAGCTGAGGTCCCCTTTAAGAATAGTTTTATTGTCTATTTCTTCCTGTAACTCATTTAACTTTTTCTTTAAGAATTTGGATGCTATGCCATTTGGTGCATATATGTTTAACATGGATAATACTTCATTGTCTGTGGTACCTTTTAGCAAAATGTAGTTTCCCTTCTAATCTCTTTTAAGTAGGTTTATTTTTGCTTTTGCTTTGTTTGAGGTCATGATTGCCACCTCTGCTTTTTTTTTTTTTTTTACAAAAATGAGGTATAATAAATCCTGCTCCAGCCCCTTACTTTTTACTCTGTGTGTTTCTCTGCTTAAAGTGTGTTTCTTATAAACAACATTTTGTCAGATTCTGTTTTTTTAATCCATTCTGATATCTGCTTCTGTTTAAAGAGTGAGTTCATCTCATTCATATTCACAGTTATGATTACTAACTGTATATTTCCCTCCATTCTATTTTCCTTCCTGTCTAACCTTCTCTCTCTGTCTCTGTCTCTTTTCCTTCTTCAAAAGTCTGTTTTACTTCTGACTATCACCTTCCGCTATCTTCCCTCCCTTCTATCACAACCACTTCCTTCTCTTATTTCTTTCACCTTCTACTTCCCTGTAGGGCAAGGTAGACTTCTATGCCCAACTGAGTATATATGCTTTGAGTCAATTCCAACAAGAGTAAGATTCAAGGGTTGCCTGCCACCCCACCATCTTTCTAAAAACTCCATCATGCCTCTTTTGTGTGAGATAATTTACCACCATTCTACCACTCTCCTACCCCTTCTTCCACCGCATCCTGCTTTCTCACCCCTTAATTTCACTTTTTAAAAATCATCCTATCATATTCACCTCACACCCATGCTCTTTGTCTATGTCTACTACTTCTAAGTGTCCTCATAATAATGATAAAGCTCTTACAAGTTATGAGTATCATCTTCCCATGTAGGGATATAAACAATTAACCTTATGGAATCCCTTATGATTTCTCTTACATATTTACCTTTTTATGCTGGAGTCTTGTATTTGAAAATCCAATTTTCTAATAAACTCTGATCTTTTAAACAGGAATGCTTGAAAGTCTTCTACTTCATCAACTATCCATTTCCCCCACTGAAGAATTATACTGAATTTTACTGGATAGGTTATTCTTGGCTGTAATCCTACTTCCTTTGCCCTCTGGAATATCATATTCCAAGCCCTCCAATCCTTTTATGTAGAAGCAGCTAAATCTTGTGTTATCTTGACTGTGGCTTTATGATGTTTGCACTGCTTCTTTCTGACTGCTTGCAATATTTTCTCCTTGACCTGGGCACTATGGAATTTGATTATTCTGGGAGTTTCTATTTTGGGATTTCTTTCAGAAGGTAGATTTTTTTCCCATTACTGTTTTACCTTCTGCTTCTAGGATATTGCTTTGATAATTTTGTGAAATATGATGTCTGCTAAGCTATTTTTTTTGTCATGACTTTCAGGTAGTCCAATATTTTTAAAATTAGCTCTCCTAGATCCATTTTCTAAGTCAGTTGTCTTTCCAATGAGGTATTTTACATTTTCTTCTACTTTCTTTCCTTACCATCTGTAGGTTAAGAGCTCCTGAAGCTGCTGCTATGGCTGATGAAATGTCTCCAAGGCCTGCTGCTGAAGCCCTGGTACTGAGCTGCACTATTTGCTCTGGGATCCAGGTCTGTTCATTACCTTGCTTAGGCAGACCTTTCCTGCATGTCAACTAAGTTGTACTTGGCTGGAAAATTGTTTCACCCTGACCTTTGGTTGGTCCTGCTGCTCTAGAACTTAAGTTGAGGCATTATTTTAAGGTTTTTTGGAGGAGAATTTGGGAGCGCTCAGGTGAGTCTCTGCCTTTGCTCTGCCATCTTGGCTCCACCTCTCTCCTATTACTATATTTCTTACTACACAATTGCATTCCATTATATTCAGATCCCCATTTGCTTGATCTTTCTCCAGTCAATGGACCCATTTTCTAATTACTTTTCTACCACCAAAAAAGTTATGTAGAGACTGTTTTGGCAATATTAGAGCCTTCCTTTTTGTCCCTGACATCCCCTGGGTACATGCCTAGAAGAAGAAATTGCTGGTTCAAAGGGAAATGTTCCAAATTCTTAGCTAACTCCCTAGATCCCTTCCATCTCCTAGCTTTTTGAAACTTAGCTTTGTCCTGAAAATAACCATGTTTCTTGACACCTACAACCCTCTCTCACATAACTGTCTAACACCTAGGACCAGAAGGACAAGTTAGCATAAGCCTGTCTCACCACCTGCCACTTTCAGATCCTTCCTTTACTACTATCTTTCAGGAGCCACCTCTTCTAACATTCACTCTATCCAGACTAGATTTTGTTTGTTTGTTTTTTGTTTTTTTTTGGAGGGGGGAGGGCAGGGTAATTGGGGTTGTGACTTGCCCAAGGTCACACAGCTAGTGTTAATTGTCTGAGGCTGGATTTGAACTCAGGTCTTCCTGACTCCAGGGCTAGTGCTCTATTCATTGTGCCATGTAACCTCACCCTAGATTCTATTCTTTTCTAATTATTGATCTGGGACAGCTAGGTGCCACAGTGAATAGAGCACCAGCCCTGGAGTCAGGAGCTCAAATCTGGCCTCAGACACTTAACACTTATCTGTGTGACTTTGGGCAAGTCACAACCCCAAATTCCCTGCCCTCCTCCCTCCAAAAAGCAAAAAAAAAAAATTATTGATCTATTTTATTTTTACATTACCTTTATTTTCAAGTATATTCTTTCCTCTTCCCCATCCAATGAACCATATTTCATAAGAAGAAAAAAAGGAAGGAAGGAAGGAAGGAAGGAAGGAAGGAAGGAAGGAAGGAAGGAAGGAAGGAAGGAAGGAAGGAAGGAAGGAAGGAAAAGAATGAAATTCTGCAAAACTAAACAACATAGGAACAGTCTGACAGTACAGGCAACGTTTTACATCTGTAGTTTCCTACCTCGACAAAGAAGCGAGGTACATTTTCTCAACTCTTCTCTGGAACCAAGGTTGGTCATTTTCTCTTTGCATCCCCAGTGCTTATCACTGTACTTGGCACATAATAAGAAGTTTAATAAACTCTTTTTAATTCACCCTTATTACAGAGTGTTCAGTTTTGTCTTATTGTCCATTCCTTTTCCCCTGTCATCCTTGATGTGTTCCTTGTTTTCCTGGTTCTGCTCACTTTGCTCTGCATCCGTCTATGTCTTCCCCTGCTTCTCAGTGGTCTTCTTATTCATGTTTTTCTTTCAGCCTGGTAATTCACATGCCACAATTTGTTGCCCTTCCTTGATCGATCAGTGGAGCATCTGCTTGGTTTGCTACCACAGAAAGGCCAGGTAATCACTACTGCTCTCTATGGACTTTCCGGTCACTATCTCTCCTCCCCAGTGAGTTCAGGACCTGGCTCACGGTCTTCTCTATCAGCCCAAACCCTTCAAACGTGTTGGCTTTCCAGTGCCTGAACCTCCTCAACCTCCATGACTGGTATCTAAGATATGACCAACTTCTGTGTGGCCCTGTCCTGCTCCAGTCCTGGGTGTTATAATTATGGCTCTGATCATCAGTGTGTCCAGACAGTTATCAGAATATCAGAGCTGAAAAGGCCCTTAGAAATCAGTCACTTCAAGCCCCTCATCATAGATATAAGCAAACTGAGGCCCATATGGCTTGTCAGTGGAAGAACTTTGAAGTGAACCCATGTTAGGAACCAACTGAAAACAAAGTAGGCAACCCTCATTTGGGGAGATCAATGAAAAGAACTATGGTATGTGGACATAATGGCCCGTGACTGAGGAGTAAGAAGTGCTGAAATGAGGGGCTACCTGACATGGTGGAAAGGGCACTGGGTCTACAGTCAGAGGGCCTGGATTCAAATCTTAGATGTGACCACTGCCTAACCTTCCCAGGCCTCAGTTCCTCATTTGTATGTATGTATGTATATAAACATACAATACACAGAGAAGGTGCTGTGCTCTATGAGCAGAGCAAAATTGAAATAACTCAAAAGAAGCACAAGTTTAGAGAATCCACCCAATAGGTTCATGTGAATTATTTGTGTCCGATCTGTGGTAGAACATTCTGAGCTCATATTGGTCTGATCAGTCACAGTCAGACAGACTGCACAGTCAGACTCTAGCACAGTGATGTAATTTTGGTCCCTTTTGAGAACAAAGGACCAACAATACACATACACATATGTGTATATATGTATATATTTATACACACACATATACACATATGTGTATATATGTATATATTTATACACACATATACACATATGTGTATATATGTATATATTTATACATATGTGTATATATACACAACATACACATATGTGTATATGTATATATTTATACACACATATGTGTATATATGTATATATTTATACATATGTGTATATATGTATATATACACATATACACATATGTGTATATATG
Organism: Gymnobelideus leadbeateri; assembly: GCA_011680675.1. NCBI lineage: Eukaryota > Metazoa > Chordata > Mammalia > Diprotodontia > Petauridae > Gymnobelideus > Gymnobelideus leadbeateri. The sequence continues at coordinate 29,290 of WOXC01010566.1, forward strand.
TATATATTTATACACATATATACACACATATGTGTATATATTTATACATATGTATATATACACACATATACACATATGTGTATATATGTATATATTTATACACACATATATACACATATGTGTATATATGTATATATTTATACACATATATACACATATGTGTATATATGTATATATTTATACACACACATATATATACACATATGTGTATATATGTATATATTTATACACACACACACATATATACACATAACAAATCTGTGCCTATTGTCACCTCTGACAAAAGGTAAATTTCAGGAAAACAAGAATTCTTTCATTTGTGGTTTTTGTATTCCCAGCATCTGACACATAGTAGGTACTTTAACGTTTATTGATGAATAAAAATGAGGGGGTTGTACTTGATGGCCTCTGAGGTCCCTTTGTGTAATCCTATGAATATGAGGAATTCAGAGAAACATAAGAAGATTGGTATGAACTGATACAGAGCAAAATGCACAGAACCAAAGGGATACAAACACTACATCTACAACAATATAAATGAAAAGATCATGAGAAGGAAGTTAAACTCTGAGTAAAGTGGAAAATGAAGGTGTTGGAGAATAGATAATGAAACAAGTATTCCTATTAGAAGCAATTAGGTGTCAAAGAGGATAAAAGGTAAAATCTGGATTCTGGAAATTTCCCTACTGGCTGACCCTCTGCCCCAACTGCCTCACTGGGGTTATTATGAGGAGCAAATGAGATAATATTTGTAAAGCACTTTGCAAACCTTAAAGTGCTTTACCTCACTTTTATTTGCTACAAGGCACAGTAGAAATGGCACTGGGCCTGAAGTCAGGAAGACCTGAGTTCAAATCCAGCCTCAGACACTTACTGTGTGGCCCCAGGGCAAGTCATTTAACCCTGTTTGCCTCAATTAAACAAGATGGAGAAGGAAGTGGCAAACCTGTCTAGTATCTTTGCCAAGAAAACTCCAAATGGGGTCACAGAGAGTCAGACACAACTGGACAACAGCAAAACCTCTAGGACAGAATGCTGCGTACATGCTCAGGTGTGGCCAGTGCACTGCATATTTTAATTTAATTGTCTTTGTTTTCCAAAGGGAAGGTTCAGAATGAAGTACAGGAGAACTTTCCCAGAAATAATCATGATTCAGAGATATATGGCTTGAATGAAAAACCTCAAAAAAAATTGAATCTCTGTCTATATTCTGTTTTCATTTAACAAGATTTCATTCATTCCTTTCCAGATATGGACACAGACATGTGGATTACATTTTCCACTGCTCCATTTTGTTTCACCTAGGAATTCTGGTTCAGTGGCAAAATTGCTGGATCAGGAGTCAGAGGCCCAGGCTGCAAATCCCAGCTCTGTTGGTCTTCACTCCCCGTCCCTGGGTCTCAATTTACTCATCTGCAAAATGAGGCTGTTGGACCAGATGACCTCTCAGGTTCTTTCCAGATCTAACTCTGTGATCCCATGGACCCTAAGTCTTTTGGTCAGTCAATAAGCATTTATTAAGCACCTGCTACATACTAGACATTGTGCTAAGTGCTGGGGATACAAAGGAAAGGGCAAAAGTCAGTCCCTGCCCTCAAGGAGCTCACAGTCTAAAGGGTAAGGCAATATGCTGAACAAGCTATGGGTAGGATAAATGGGATGTAATCAACAAAGCAGAAGACCCCAGCATTAAAGGAGATTTATATACCTTTTTTCAAGAGAATTGGACACCCGACTAGGTTTTGTTGGGGTTTTCCAGCCACAGTGCTCTCAAGAGCATTTCCCAAGGACCCCTTCTAGGCTGTGAAATTGGAAGAAGATGCAGACAATTTAAGAACCTTCCATCTTCCTTCAGTGGCTGGTTGAGAATGAACATTTCCTTTGGCAAAGGCCTCTCCCTAAGCCTGGATAGCTTCCATAGCGCTGGGAGCTAGAAGCCGAGACCTCCTATCTCTTCTAGGCAGTGGGGTAGCACAGCAGACAGAGGGATGGATGCAGAGCCACTAAGACCCAAGTTCAAATTCTGCCTCAGACACTTAAGTAGCTATGTAACCCTGGGCAAGTCACTCAGCTTTCCAGCCTGTTTCCTCCTCTCTAAAATAAGGATAACAGCACTTACTTCTCACACTTATTGTGAGGACAAAATGAGGTATTTATAAAACTTTTCATTAGCCTTAAAATGATATATAAAAGCTGTTATTATTGTGCTTTCCCCAGGGCCCCTTTACCCATCCGTGGGCTCTGGGCTGGGCAATGGAGGTCTTGATGGGCTTCAGAAATAGTGGGGGAAGTCAGAGGTTCCCTCTAATCCCCAGCCAGATGACAGCCGTGGCTGCCCACGTTAGGGAAGGATGCTGTTTCCCATCAGGCTTGTTGGGTGACAGGGCTCAACAACAAGGAGTGCCCTCGATTCCTTTTCAGAGCAGGTAGCAGCATCCCATCTCAAGGGCCAACAGATCACATGAGGGCTCCCATTTCCCTCTAGATTAGGTGAGGCGTCAGGTGTGTGCCACAGGCCCCAGTTCTCCACCAGCATGGATTTCCCCTTGGCTAGCTTCCTGGTCACACACAGACCTTTTCATTATACAAGTATCTTGATCACCCAGTTTTCCCATGGGAAAAAAAATAATTTCAGCGACTGATTAACATCATTACTTTCTTTTTCATTTGTTGTTGAGTTGTTTTCAGTTTTGTCCAACTCTTTGTGACCCCATTTGGGGTTTTCTTGGCAAAGATACTGGAGTGGTTTGCCAATTCCTTCTCCAGCTCATTTTACAAATGAAAAAACTGAGGCAAATAGGGTTAAGTGACTGGCCTGATCTAAACTCAGGAAAATGAGCCTTCTGACTCCAGACCCAGCCCTCTATGCACTATGGCGCCACCTAGCCGCCCTTTTTTTTCCATTTCATGTCATTTGCTAAATTCTTACCTGGATATTATCACCATCTCCATTCACTCTTACAGCCACGGGAGCTAGAAGGGAAGGTCTTTTATACCCAACTAACTGTTAATGAGCTCTCCCCTCACTGCTTTCCAATTTCTCAAGAATGACACATCCTAGAAATATGGCAAAATGTGCCTGTCCCCTGGGGAACAGCTAAATCAGCTGAACAAAATGGAACATTATTGTGTTGTAAGAAATGATTATGAAGGATTCAGAGAAACATAAGAACTCTATGAAGTGATGCAGAGTGCAATAAGGAGAACCAGGAAAACAATATACATGATAACTACAATGATGAAAATGTAAAGAACATAAAAACAACCCCCACACTTAGTATCATGCAATTTTAATAACCAAGCTTGGCCTCAGAAAAGAGTTGAGAAAAGGAACTGCCCTACGTTCTTTATAGAGGTGTGTACATTTAATTAAAATATGCAGTGCACTGGCCACCCCTGAACATGTATGCAGCATTCTGATTCTCTGTGACCCCATTTGGAGTTTTCTTGGCAAAGATACTAGACTGGTTTGCCATTTCCTTCTCCAACTTGTTTTATGATGAGGAAATTGAGGCAAACAGGGTTAAATGACTTGCAGCCTGGGCCTCTGACTCCTAAATACAAATTACAAATTTTGTAAAAAAATTTGCATATACTGTCAGACACAGCTGATACCTTGGTTGGTTTCCCTGAACTGTTCTCCCCCACCCCTCATCCCCTTTATAATTCTTCTTTTAATATGAGGGCTAACTTATATCAAATGGGGAATAGCTAAACAAGTTATGGTAGGCGAATGCAATGGAAGCTTATTGTGCTCTAAGAAATGATGGAAAGAACTATTTCATAGAAACCTGGGAAGACTTGTATGAACTGATGCAGAGAAAGTGAATAGATCCAGGAGAACAATTTACACAATATCAACAATGTGAAGAAAGAAGCTTTAAGGGACTTAAGAATTCTGGTCGATTCAATGACCAAGCATGATTCCAGAAGATCCATGATGAAGCATGTTACCTCCTGACAGAAAGGGGATAGACTTGGATGCAGAATGAGACGCTCATTTTTTGGACGTGGCCAATGTTGGAATTTGTTTTGCTTGAATATTCATAATTTGCAATTGGAGTGGGGAAGGTAGGAGAGAAAACAGATTTTCATTAGTTGAAAAAATTTTAATTTTTTTTTTTTGGCTTTTTGGAGGGCAATTGGGGTTAAGTAACTTGCCCAAAGTCACACGGCTAGGTTTTTGTTTGTGTGTGTGTTAAGTGTCTGAGGCCGGATCCGAACTCAAGTCCTTCTGACTCCAGGGCCGGCACTCTACTCACTGCACCACCTAGCCGCCCCCAAAATTTTAATTTTTAAAAGAATCCAAAAGATGGTTTGCTGAGGAAAAGGCTCGGTATATGTGGAAATAAAAGTAATGTAAAAACAAAAAGGCATCAATAAGACTTTTGTTTTGTTTTGTTTTTATTTGGGATTTTATTTATTTTATTTGGGGTTAAGTGACTCACCCAAAGTCACACGGCTAGTGTGTCAAGTGTCTGAGGCCGGATTTGAACTCAGGTCCTCCACACTCCAGGGCCGGTGTTCTATTCACTTTACCACCTAGCCACCCCAATAAAACTTTTATAAAAGAAAAGAAGGCAAGTTGGATCCAAGTGTTATGAGAATGGGAATTAAGATCTTCCCTGCCCCTAAGCCCTTTGATAGGCTTAAGTGCACCTGGAGCCTGTGGCAGGAGGCTTGGTTTTCAGGAATGCTTAGTGATTAGGCAGTGGGTCAAGAAGGTTGTTACATTCTCTGAGCCAGGAGAAGGCTATATAAGCCCTGATGTGAGGCTTTGCTTTGGGGCTCACTTTGAGAAGTGTTGTGTGATTTGACCAGATGAGACTCTGGGCAGCCTTGAGCCCCCCGGCTTTGAAAACCCAGATGGTGATGTTTCCCTCTCTGGTAACTGACTAGTTATGGATGTAATGGTCAGACAGTTGGAGGCCTGTCTGCTTGATCTGTTTCTCTGTATTTGTTGTCTGCTTGTAACCCTTGTATTCTCTGAAGTTCAGGGTGCTGACTTTTTCCCCTGAACTAGTAAATGATGTTTGATTGATTAAAGTGAGCTTGTTAACCCATTTTGAGTTCCTTTCCTTTAGAAAAGCAGATCTAGGAACCTGTGTTGGCAGCCACCCTGGGGATGCTGGGGTGCTTGCTGCTACACCAAGTTAGGAAAGGAGAGGAAGGACTTCTTAGAAGGGTGTTTTACATTAGTGTGGGAGACAATGCCAGGTGATATGTAGTGTGGAAACAGCTGGAAAGAAAGGGGCAGGTCAAGAAGTGAGATAGGAATTTGGCCTAAAACTCAGCACAGGGCCTCAGTAGCACAGTGTTAGGAAGCAGGGCCCTTCTGTTATAGGCCTTCATGCTTTTTGTGGAAGCAAGCTCCCAGATGGGTTTGCCCACCAGCCCCTCACATGAATATTCATTGAATTAATGGAACTTTTCTGAATTCCCAGATCATTAGGCCCGTCATATGTAATGTCAACAGCCAAATCCATCCCTAAGCCAAGTGGAAGTCATGCTTGGCCCATCTGCTGCTTGGTATCATCTATGCCCTGGCTTTTCCCCACAACAGATAATTGAGAATTTCCATGTCACTCTCTGTCCTCTAAGGACAATATGGTCTATTGTTATTCGCTTGAGTCTGACTCTGTGACCTCATATACTTCTAACCATGGGTTTTCTTGGCAAAGACACTGGAATGGTCTGCCATTTCCTTCTTCATGTGCCCCATTTTACAGATGAAGAGCTGAGGCAAATAGGGGCCAGGGTTACACAGCTACTAAGGATCTGAAACCAGATTTGAACTCTAAGCCCAGTGCTCTAATCACTGCACCACCCAGCTGGAGAGTCCACAGAACTGGCATTTGTTTATGGAGTTTCTCCAAGCTCTAACCACAATATGAAGTCACAGGAAAGATCCCCCAAGCCAGTGGTCCCTAAGTGTACCAGTCAGAGACTTTGGGACAATGGCCCCCTCTACCATCATAGCCCACTTACTCCTTGGGTCAGCCCTACACCCTGCCATCCAAGAAATTCCAGTTCTGACACTGTTCTAAGGGCCCTCCCAGCTCTGATATCTGGGCTTCTAAGGGCCCTCCCAGCTCTGACATCCTGGGTTCTAAGGGCCCTCCCAGCTCTGATATCCTGGATTCTAAGGGCTCTCCCAGCTCTGACATCCTGGGTTCTAGGGGTCCTCCCAGCTCTGACATCCTGTGTTCTCAGGGCCCTCCTAGCTCTGACATCCTGGGTTCTAAGGGCCCTCCCAGATCTGACATCCTGGGTTTTAGGGGCCCTCCCAGCTCTGAAGTTCCATGTTCCAAGGCCCTCCCAGCTCTGACATCCTCGGTTCTAAGGCCCCTCTGACAATGCCTCATCTGTCCCTCTACATTGTAAGTCCCTCAAGTACAAGTTCAATCTCTGCCTCAACCACTCCATACTTTGACTCCAAGCCCTTTGTGAATACTTTCCATTCCTGTCTTTCCCACATTTTCTAAAGAAATCTGGAGGAGATAGGAGAAGCAGCCAGCCTATAAGGGGTTCGTGAGTAAGTCTAACCAAGGAACGTAAACAGGTAGACTTTGGGATGGTGTGCTCACAGGCTGTGGTTCCCACCACCCCAGGCATGCAGGAGCTTGATCACCTGTGCACAAGGGCTACTGATGTGAGTGTGTGGGCCAGGTGGGAGTCGGCAGTCCCAAAGCTGGAGACACTCCAGGTGCCACCCCTGGTTGCCCTACCCTATTTCCTCTGGCTGCTCAATAAACTGGGGTCACTTTCTGCTTGGTGGATCTCAAGATACACAGATTGGATTTAAAATGACAGTGGAGCGTGACTCAGCTGATTGCTCTCCCCACTTCACCTGGCTCCAGGTTTCCTTCTTCATTCAAAGTAAGGGTGCTTTTAAGCTAATGCATGGCAGAGTTAAGGCAGAAGTCTTTGTGGAATGAGCTGAGGCCCTGAGGTTACCCACAACTGCTTTCCTGCTTCCCTACTCCCAAGTTTGTTTTATAAACCTCAAATCTTGTCCCAGCCAACTTCCCATTTTCCTTATCTTTGAATGGGATTTGTGATTCCCTCTGTCCCTGCTTGGCTTGTACCCCAAGCATCCTGACTAGGATTGGGCCAGGCTCCACTGGTTAGGGGTTCTCGGGGACCATGGTGCAGGGAGAAGCCAGGGTGGGTTTCTGAGAAAAATGACATTTAAAAGGAAAACATCTGAGACATTTAAAGGAAAAACAAAACAAAACGTGTGTTGGGAATGAAAAGGAGTATGAATGATGCCCTCACTTCAGTTCAGTAGGTTAATCAAAGGGCATAGATGTCTCTAAAGGAAACAGTCCCTGACCTCAAGAAGCTTAGACAGGGGTGTGGATAGGGAATGTGGATAACACACAGACACACAAGTCAGTACAAAATATGTACCTTTCCCAAAGCCCATTGGGACAGGACTCTCCTTACTGGTGATGAACTCCTGCCAGGGAGCATTGATGAGAGCCGGGAGGTCCCCTCTGGGGCTCTTCAGGATCAGTCCCCTTTGGGACTGGCCAAATTGGTGGTCCTTTTCAAGCACCCAGTCCCTCTGGGCTCTCCTGGATTCTAGCCTCCAGAGAAAAGATGTTGAGGCCAAGGCCAGACTGTGAGACCACAGAAGTGTAGTGGAGCTGGCAGCCTCCATCGGGTCCCCAGCGCCAGCTTGGGGTTCTCAGGGAGACTCCAGGGAGTGGTGAGCTCCATGGCTCTCTCCCTGGGCTGACCCGAGTCACTGCTCTCTCAGAAGGAGCACTCCTTCACTCTGGGATAATGCTATCTACTCTCCTATACAGCCCTTTACTAGTTTACAGCTGCTTAGAACTTGAATAAATGGGTTTCTTTGCTGTTCTGTGCTCATTGTAGTGAGCTCCTGTAGTCAGCACATCCCATGTGAACTGGGGCCCTCAGTGCACCATCCCAATGGGCCCCCAAGGCCTCAGACTGCCTGCTTTCACTGGCCCCCGCCACGCTAGCCCAGGATAGTGAGGCTGCCCAGGCTGGAAGAACATTCTAGAGTGGGGGTTAGCACATGGTCATGGTGCTAAGGGACTGATGTTCCTGTAACTTCTCTGCAGGAAGAAAAGAGGCCAAAGCCTTGAGAGATCTCACAGCTTTAATTTTAAAAAGGCACAAGCAGCTGCCTCTGTCCTCTTGGTAATCACAACACAGTGGCCCAGGGGGATGCCTGGGCCTGAGCCCAAGTCCATCCCAAGTCTCCCAGCACATTCCCTGAGGGGCAGGTGGGCAGGAGACAGTGGATATGGTGGAAGAGATGTGTACATGCCTCTTGCTAACGGTGGGCAGAACAATTCCAGCCTCGAAGTTTAGCCCAAAGTAGAATGAGTCCCTGCGGGTATCACTGCTTTCCCCTCCTGGAGGCCAGGGCCCTTCCCAGCAACAGGATGGGGCTGGGGCTAGGATGTGCCCTCATGGCCTCGGACAGCGCCTGCCACTGGAACCAAAGCGCTCAGCAAGGCTGTTCAGCTGGAATTGTGTGGCTCGAGACATGGAGAGCAGCGGGTCTGACCAGCTCCAGTCTGAAGTCCTAGATGACTGAAGTGACAGGCAGAGTTAGGGCTGGGGAACAGGCAGGGTCCAAGCAACCCTGACCTCCAGCACCCTGACTAGAGAAGGGAGGTGGAGCAGACAGTGTGGCCCCCACTCCCAAGTCAGGGATTGGGCCCTCTCCTTCCTTCTTCTCAGGTTCCCTCTGGGGGGGGGGGGTGGGTCCCTCCAGGGTGCTGATTACAGAGACTGAATGTGGGAGAGGCCAAGGATGGAAAATATCTCCCTCTTTCTCACCCCCACCCCCCCACCCCAGAGAACATCCCCTCCCTCAGCCAGGACCCTCTCAAAAACAGGCAAGGCTCTCTGCTCCTCTGCTGGCCAGAATGGGTCCAGGTGGATTTACCAAATAGGAGTGGTCTAAGGGCTCTCTCCGCTGAGCACTGGGGTCTAAGGAGGTCCTGAGGTCCAGGCTGCTAAGGGCAGAACTGCTGGCTGATGGCACGGGCACATTGTCCCAACCCATCAGGCAGTGCTGTAAGGGGGAGGGGATATAGCAAAGGATTAAATAAGCTCCTGCAGGAAGCCCTATTCGGTCACCACCAACTTGTACATCAGAGTGCCATGTGTCTGTCCTCTCTTCCTCCTCCCTAGACTCTATACTCCTTCAAGGCCCAAGGACTAAGGCTCAGCTAAGCTTCATCTTCTTCCCGAGCACCCCCCCCCCCCAGCCTTGGGATGTGTACAAAGGACACACTTCGTGTCGGTTTGGTGAATGAACAAGAGGGCAAGGAGGTGGGTTGGGCAGTTGGTCACTCACCCGGGGCAAAGCCATAGTGTCTGAGGTATCAAAGCTTTTTCGTCGATGAATGGGGTACTGGTGGGGTGGCACAAAGGCTGAAAAGGGGACACTCACTCTGTATGAAGAGAGAGAAGGAAGGGGTCAGTCCAGGCCTTGCCCTGGAAGGTCAGCTAAGGTGGGAGACCCAAAGGGGCTTCCAGAGGAACATGTTCGGATCGGCTGAGGGTCATCACAGCCAAATCAAACCCCAAACCAGCAGGCCCATCACCTCTATTCTTCCACCCTAAACCCTGGTCCCTAGAGGACGTGGGCCTACCTAAGATCTGTCACTGAGGTGTACAATTGGGAGTCAGCCAGACCCACCTTTGGGCCTATCCATGCTACAGCTACAGGGTCCCCCTAATTCCCTCACTTCCTTAGCACAAATAACCGAAAGCTGACCATTCACATCCTGTGTGTGAAGGTCTTGGGCCATCTCTTCTGTGGACACCAGAAGATTGAAGAGTCATGGGCACTAGTGACAGAAGGGACCTCAGAGGCCCAGTCCAACCCCCTCAGGGAGGAGAGGTAAAGCATCCATGGGCACACAGCAGCAGAGCCCAAACAGCCTGGGGCTCAAGGGCAGAACCAGGGGCCTCACAATGAAACCTGCCCCAATGTGGAAGGCAGTCTTGGACACTTATTCGAAGGATCCCAGTGAAATACTGAAGGCCCCCTGCTAAGAAGGTGGTAAGGGAGGGCTAGTTTCTGCCTAAGTCCAGTTAAACAAGAGGGCCCGAGGGAGACTTGAGGATCCTATGACCAACATCTCTTTAATCACCTCCGGGTCTTCATCCTCTCCTTTGTATAAGAAAAGGTGCAGAGGGCTTGGCCTGGACAATCTGTAAGCCCCCTTTTAGCTGTGATACCATGGTCATCAATGTATCCCAGAACCTGAGCTTTGCAAGCAACCTCCTGTCCACTTGGCTAAAAGGGTCACACTGCCCCTTCCCTCCCTCTGCCCTCCAGACACCTGACTTGGGCAGGGTGATCCAGGCTCTCAGGGGCCCTCTGGCTGCGGGAGGTCTTGCACATGGGGCAGGTGGCCAGTGGGTCCAGGGGGATTGTAAACAGACGCTGGTTGACTCGGTAACAATATATACCTGAAAGAGAATATTCCCAATTGTCATGGCAGGCCCCTCACCCAGATCTCAGCCCCTAGTACTCAGCTCACTCTTCCCTCCTCCCCTTTCAGGGGAGGCACTGGCCTTCAGATGCCCAAATAGGTAGGAAACTACTGGCCAGGGCTGGGGTTCATGCCCATTTTAAACGCCCTGGCTCTCCCTCCCCCGCCTATACTCTGCTGGCACAAAGACCCTCGTGGTGGTCAGAGCAGAGTTCTTCCCCTCTGCCCTGCCCTAACTCCCATCCCTTCCTTCAGCCACGAGTGACTTGGATGCCACCTCTTCCAACTCAAATCACCCCCAAACATCGATCAATGTCTCCTACGTGCCTTTGTTGGTGATATGAAGAAACAAAGCAGTTCTTGCCCTCAAGGAGCTTACGTTCTACTGGTGTAATTGGGGTGGTGGGGGCAGCACGGACAAGGTGACAATACTGGGTCTGGGGTCAGAAGGCATGGGTTTGAATCCTGACAATGACATTCCCTGAAACTCCTGGGGCCTCAGTTTCCTCATCTGTAAAATGAGGTTGGATACAATGACCTTCGAGGCCCCTGCTAGCTCTGACGCCCCTAGATCACTGAAAGCTCTGAGCAGGTCAGACTGAACGACTTCGGGGGTCCCTTGTAGCTCTGAGTCCAGCATCCCCCAAGCTGCCTAGCTTTCCTAGGCCTCAGTTTCTTCTTCTGTAAAACGAGGGGATTGGAGTAAAGGGCCTCAGAGTTCCCTCCCAGATCTAGGATTCTGTGATCTCTTGTAAATGCAAAAGAAATACACCAAAGAAACACGTGGAAATTTGGGGGAGGGGGACACTAACAACTGAGAGAAGCAGGAGAGGCTTCTTGGAAGAGGGAGCACCTGAGCCGAGTCCTGAAAGGAGCACAGGGTGGAGGGGAGAAGGTGAGAGAGCACTGCACCCAATGCCTGGAGATGGGGAATGGCAAGGAAGACAGTTTGACTCAAAAGCAGAGCTAGACTGGGGATGTGTGGTAGGTAGGAGAGCACCAGACTGAGGCAGGAACATGTGGTAAGCAGCAGAGTGCTAGATTAGGGTATGCAGGAGGCAGCAGAGTGCTAGATGAGGAGGGGTACACGGTAGCCAGCAGCATTAGATGGTGATGAGGGTACGCCACAGGTGGCACAGCGCTGGGCCAGGGGCACGCCACAGGCAGCACGGTGCTGGGCAAGGGGCACGCCACAGGCGGCAAGGTGCTGGGCAAGGGGCATGCCACAGGCAGCATGGCGCTGGACCAGGGCCACACCACAGGCAGCCTGGGACAATCAGATGGATCAGACCAGAGAGGGAACGTTGTACCTCACTAAGCAGGGAAGGCTGACTTGTCCCAGAACATCCCCATGCCCTCTGCCCACCACAAATGTCCAGACACACATGTGAACATAACTTCTCTCTTGGCTCTGTTCTCTCTCCTTGCTCTGCCGGGCCCTCTTTTCTCCCTTATCTCCTTACTTGGTGTCACATCTGTTCGTGTGCTATGCCCCTATTAGACTGCAGGCTCCCAGAGGGCAGGGGTCACAAGCCATTTTTCCTCACTGTCTCCCACAGGGCAGTATAGGGGGGGCTAGTGGCAGCTAAGTGGCTCCTCTGGATGCCCCGGGCATCCTGGAGGCAGCCTTTTTGGACCTGGTGCTCTGAGACAGAAAGGCAAGAGAAGAGCATTCCATGGCTGGTGAGTTGGGTTTAGGGAGGGAAGTGACTTACAGTGATGGGAATCTGTGGTTTGCTTGTTTCTTGTAGAAGAGGGCAAGTCCAGAGAATCCAGCCTGTGGGCAGGGGAGAATGGGTGAGAGAGGGGAACAGGACGTGAGAAAGATCAGGCACCCCCCTCCTCAGGGCTCTAGGGCTGCCCCAACCACAGACCATCCTCCCATCCTGCTCTGCTCACTCTGGGTATCTGGAAATACATTCTTCCTTATTAGCCTTCCGAAAATCCTGAAGATCAGAGAAGTAGTTTTCAGATTTATGGGTGACAGGAGATGCCGTGTCTAGCAAGCCTGGAGTGGGAGAGGAGAGACAGGGATGGACAGTGAGGGTAATGAGGTGAGACTGAAGGCACAGTGCTCTGGCGGAGGGCACTCTGAGCCTGGCAGCGAGAAGCACAAGGAACAGACCTACTGTCAGGATAATCCTGGACACCTTTGGGCCTTGGTTTTCTCACTGTTTTAGGAAGAGCTCAGATGTAATGGCCCCAATCTTACCCTCCCTGCTGTCCATGCTCTCTGCAGCTGGGAGATGGCTGGCCAGCTTTGGGCCTTGAAGGGGCTTAGTTCAAGGGAGAAAGGCAGGTCCCCTCTCCACAGAGGTACCTAGGCATTTGGTATAGCAAGCACAGGCTTTGGAGCTCAAGGACCTGAGTGCTAATCCTGCCTGCGCTGTATTGGGGAAGTTACTTCCCCCATGTGGGCCTGGACTAGACGATGGGCTACTGCCCTCTTCTACTAACTTTAAACAAGTCAGTGTATGTCACACATTGGAAAACAGAAATGAATGCTAGCTGAGCAAATGAAAACTTGCTGAGGGCAGGGACAGTGTTTCAGTTTAGTCTTATATCCCTGGGTTGGTGCCTGGAACACAGTAGGTGCTTGATAAATGCTTGAATTAAAAAGGGGGTAGACATGTGACCTTGGGCAAGTCACTTAACCCCAACTGCCCTACACCCCCCTTTCAGAAAGAAAAAAAAGAAAAAGGAAGTGAGGGGCTTAGGGTAAAACAGTGGAACCACAGGGCTAAATATCACAAGGGTGGGGAATCCATTCAGTCAAAAGGCTGTGGCCTTTTGGATCTAGAAGGATCTAGAAGGCCACAAGTGGCTTTAAGGTCACAGGTTTCCCACCCCGTATTTAGAAGTTTCTGTTCAAGAGACCTGTGGAAAAGCATATCCACAGTGACCAGGAAAGTACTTCCTTTCCCAGACTCTCAATTCCAGCCAAACAGGCTGACTTCTGCTCTCCACCTCCCATCTGTGTGCCTTTGCCCAAGCTGGCCCCACTGCCTGGAATGCTCTCCCTCCTCTTTCAGCCTTGAAGAATCTCCAGCTCCCTTCAGGATGCATCTCAAAAAGGCACCACCTCTTACAGTAGACATTTCCCACCTTTCAAGTCCCTTCTAGCTCTAAACCTATGACCCAAGGATTGCTAAGCCCGCTGCCCTTCCCAACCCTGCCCTTGAACTGACCTCAATTAAGAACTCTCTTCCCCTTCTTAAAATGACTTTGTCTTCCCACATGCACTTTTGTTTATGATAACTTCATCTATATTCATGCATTGGAGAATGTGATCCAGTAAAATGTAAGCTTCCTGAGAGCACAGACTATTTCATTTTATCTTTGAGTTCCTAATCCTTGGCATAGCGCCTGGCACATCCGTGCTTGCGGATGGAGTTGAAGGCCCCATTCTGCCCAAGGACATGGCCAAGACCTTTTCTGGCCCACTGGCCTTTCCCCTTGTGTGCCTGTGATATGTTCCAGGCCTACCTTCAGACCCAGTCATTGGTCAAAGCTGCTCCATCAAAGTGCATGTGTGTGCGTGTGTGTATGCGTGTGCATGTGTGTGTATGTGTCTGTATCTGTATATATGACAACTCACCCGCAATCACATCATAACCTAAGTAAGGCTTCATACGCCAGCTATCATCAGGAATCAGAAAGTTCCTCTGTTGGAGCCAGGAGGGTAAATGTCCATCAGGCAGGCTTGAAGACGTGGGAAGCCAGCGTAGCTGCGGGCTGATGGATTGAGAACCCAACCAAGGAGATACCCGAGAGGCCTGAGAGGACAGGGTCACCTGTCACCTCCTGCCTTAGGGCATACTTAACGGTATTCCCCTGCTAGAATACAAGCACCCGGAGGGTAGGGACCATGGCTGATCCAGATCTATAGGATATCCAAGGCCTGGCACAGAATAAGCACTCAACAATGTTCACAGGGTTATGCCCCCTCTGGGTTATCACCCCAAGTATGAACAGGCCACAGGTCTGTGCAGCCGTACCTCTCCCTGGACAAAGGGCACGGTGGGGAGGTCTTAGATGCTGGAGGAGCTCAAGCTTATTCTGATGGCTGCTGGAGAATGCCAGAGGGCTTCAGGATGGCCTTGCCCACTTCCTTCAGTCTTCTAAATGCCAACCAAGATGAGTGGGGAAAGGGCCCACGTGTGCATGTGCTATGAGGACAGGAGAGGCTCAAGTACCTTGGGAAGATGTGACCTGGGTCCTGATAAGAAGAGGGCAGGGATGGGAAAGAGGACGGAAGGCATTCTGGGACAGGGGAAGAGCCTGAGGAAAGGAATAGAACCAGTCTCCTCCTCTATCAGGCCCAGAACTGGATGGTGGCTGCTGTCCCGCCTCTGGCCCACCTCTCATTTCTCTTACCTTGAAGTTCTGCCGCTGCTGAGTGGTCAGGATGGACCTAAGGCCTCCCAGACTTTCTGCTTCATGGAGTGGCCTCTGAACCCCAAAGATCAGGTGATCAATCGTGGGCCCCAAGTCCAAGGCCTCAGGGGAAGATGGCAAGCTTGCTGAATTGGGTCTGGAACTGGGCCTCTGGTAGTCCTTGGCCTCCTGACCCTGGGGTTGGCTGGACGGAGGGGACTTGGAGGGAGACACACTCCGCACAACCTCACTGTTAGGCAAGCTGTTCTGGGGGGCTGACTCTTGGATCCTACTCTTTTGTTCTTGCTCCAAGGTTTCTCTGTCCCCAGTGGTGGTGCTAGGGGCTGGGCAGGGGCCCGACTGGCTGCGGCATTTGGTAAACACTATGGTCTCTTCATTTTGGCTGCACCAGGCCTCTGGTGACTGGCGGCTGCTCTCCTAGAAGAGAATTTCACTCTAGTCTCCATGCCCCCCATTTCTCTTACCTCCTTTCTCCCCCAGGACTCCCAGCCCCCAAAGTGGTTAAGGAGCCTGTTCCAGGCCAGGCACCTGGTCAGCTCCCAGGAGTAAGCACCTACCTCCTCATTCTTGAGCTTTGGGAACAGCTGAGCTGCCCCCTTGGCCCAGGCCACAGACTTCCGGATCTCCTCCTGCCCCACCCGCAGCTGCCGGAGGAGCTCCAAGTTCATTTCCCGAAGTTGGGTCAAGTCCTCAGACTCTGGCATCTTGAATGTGCTGTCCGGAGTGTCTACAAGGGAAGTGAGAGCACTGGAGTATCTTCTAAGCCAGGGAGGAAGACAGAAGAGCGGGCTGAAGGTTCTGGGCGGGACCCTAGCACTAACCCACCAAAGGACCCTGGTCAGGCTCTGGGGCCTTTCCATCCATACAACCCCGGCAGCAGAGGATGACTATGGTCCCTAAGCTGGGAATTATTATTATCCACGGCCCTTCCATGATGCCAACTGCAGGATTATTCCTATTCTATTACATAAAAGGCTGAAAAGGATCTGAAACAGGCAAAACCCTCATTCTACAGATTTGGAAACTGAGGTGATGGGTGCAAGGACACAGGTTATAAGTGGAAAAAGACAGGATTTGAACCTGGGTCCTCTGACTCCAAATTACCTTCTTTCCTCCTGGCCACACTGTAAAAATCATAAAGGAATTATTCTCACAAGGACTGGCAGGATGCTCACGTTATTCCTTCTCTATGGCCAGCCCTTCCCCCTCCTCCCAACCCCACTAGCTGGAGCACTCAGGACACCCCCCCAGGATAGTTTTAACTCATTTTACAGGATTTAGAGCCCCACCCCCACTCAAGGGCTCTGCCAATTACTCCCTGCATGACTTTCTGCTCCAAGGGACTACTTTAGTTCTCTGGGCCTCAGTTTCCTCATTTGTAAAATGGGGGGATGGTAAGCCGATAGTCGGCGTCTCCAGACCTGGGACCCCCCCAGCCCTGTCAGGGGTCTTCTTCCCCCTCCCCTGGCCCACGCGTGGGGGGGCCGGAGCAGAGGTGGCCCGGCTGCCCCACGGTCTCAGCCTCATGGGTAAGAGGTTGGGGGGCCCCCTTCCCCCCTCTGCTCCCACAGTCCAGCTCGGGCTGGGTTGGGAGTGGGAAGGCCGGCTCCCCGCCGCCTCTGCAAAACCTTGGGTGGGTTGATTTTTTTAGGGAAGCCTCAGTTTCCTCGTCTGTAAAATGGGGCCCCCATGCAACCACAGAGCTCAGAAGCAAGGGCCGGAGTCACGTGGAAGCCGGGGGAGGGGGCGGGGACCCCCCCCCCAGCCCTAGGGGGCAGAGGCGCCCGTGGGCCAGTAGCCCCACTCACCGACCCGCGGGGCAATGGTGCAGTCCCGGAAGTCGTACACGTACTGGACCCCATCCCGCCTGCCTTTCCCGGCCCCTGACAAGCCCATCCCCCGCCCCCCTCCGACCACCCGACCCCAGACCCCTCTTGCCCGGGACAAAGAGGTGGAGCCGCCAGCTCCAGAGTAAGATGGGCGGGGCACGGCGCGGGGCCTCGGCGTCCCATTGGCCTAACGCGAGACTGGGGAGGGAAGGGGCGGAGCTTCCGGCACAGAGGGGGCGGGGAACAACAAAACCACACCCGTGAAAAACGGCCCAGGACCGTTCGGAGGCGGAAGCGGAGGGGGCGGCCTCGCGCCCCACCCCCACCTCCCAGGGCCAGGGAGAGGACAGGGGGTGCCCGGTAGGAAGGCCAGTTAGGGCCGACGCCCCCACGCGGAGAAACTGAGGCCTGAGTGCGGGAAGCGGGGTGGGAAGCATGTAACTCAGTGAAGCCAGGCCCGACCCTGCCCCCCGCTCTACACACACCCTTCCCGCCCAGCCCACGGCTCTTCCCCGGCCGCGGGGCAGCCCCCTACCAAGTCTCCCCGACTAGACTGGAGGCGCCTGGAGGGCAGGGACCACGTGCTCTACGTTAGCTGCAAAAAAAGCTCCTTCCGGCACACAGTAGACCTCGATGAACAGATCCCGAGGGGCGGGTGACAGTGCAGTCGGTGTCACGTGACTCGGAAGCCCCTCCTCGGCTCCTGGTCCCCTCCCAATCTAGGGCGGGCTGGGAAAGCTCCGAGGGGGCGGAGGCGGAGGCGGCCGCGGCACATCTCGGCCCTCTCCCTGCCGGCCCCGCCCCCAGCCCGTGGGGTGCGGGGCCAAGGTGGGGAGGAGGCCTGGGGTGGCCTCTGGGCTCCAGCGCCCCCAGCCCCGCGACCTTCAAACGGCCAGGTGGAGCCCGGGCCGGAGCCCACCTGCCCCCCTCCGGTGCCCCTGAGACTATCCTGCGGGCCTCCGCCTTAATCATGCATGCACGTGTTACACACGTGTGTTAAGCACACAGGTGCATGGCCACAACCTTTGTACGTGTGCGTTTGTAGGGCAGCTGGGGGCGCAGAAAGTTCAAATCTGGCCCCAGACGCACTAGGGTGACCCTGACCCTGTTTGCCTCAGTTTCCTCATCTGTAAAATAAGCTGGAGAAGGAAATGACAAACCAGTCTAGTATCTTTGCCAAGAAATCCCCAAATGGGGTCACAGGGAGTTGGACGTGACATGCTTGTGTATATGTGTGTGCATACACACGCACAGGACACATGTATACATATGGAAGCCCATGCATGCATGCACACATGTATGTGCATGCAGTGACATGTGAATATTTGCACAATGTATATTGTACATGCACATGATGCAGTGTGACAGTATAACGTGTGTGTTACACAAACACATGGGCATTTGCATGTGCATATGTGTGTATAGACAGTATATGTGTGTACATATTGTACACATACCTGCATATATATATTTTATATGTATATATTTATATATTTTATATATATATACATATGTATGTATAGTACACATACACATAGGCAACTCCCCGGGGCACACTGGCTAGAGCTCTGACCCTTGAGTCAGGGAGACTTGAGTTCAAATCCAACTTCAGACCCTTACTAGCTTATGTGACCTTCGGCAAGGCACTTTGCCTCCCTGCCTCAGTTTCTTCAACTGTAAAACCAGGGATGATGATAGCCCCTACCTCCCAGGGTTATTTTGATAATGTTTGTAGAGAACTTATCAGTGCCTGACACATAGTAGTTGCCACATATATGTTCTCGATGATGACGGTGATGTCTATGATGATGCAACAAGTAAAGCAACAAACTGCTGCTGACCACAGCTGATGGTGGGGGTTCATCATTCAGCACCCCCACTTCTGAGGCCAAGGGAATGTGCTCCACAATCAGCCATTTGAGACTGATCAGGGAGGCAACAATGATTAGTGAATGGGTGGAGGGAAACCTGCCTGGGTTCAAGTCTGGCCTTTAATACTGTGACCCTAGGCATAAAAAACAACTCTGTCAGCCTTGGGTGATGGTATGTGCAGACCTCACAGGGATATTGTGAGGATCCAGTGAAATCATATCTGTGAATTGCCTTTGTAAAATCTAGGAAGCTCCCTATAAATAGATTTACATTTACAGTTACATTCAATAAACGTTTGCTCTTTAAAAACGGGCTTTGTACATGGCCCTGGACTCCTGGCTCCAGATACAAACAGTCCCTGCCACTGGGAAACTTGCATTTGTTCCACTATGATGGCTGGCACATGACTTGGCCAGTCCCTTGAATTGACTGAAAACAAAATTGAGTTACTTAAGGCTTAGAGTCCTACACTTAGAAAAACGAAAGGTTCAGAGGTGCTGCATGTGCCTGGATCCAGCATGAATGCCACATAGAAGATCTTAGGCTCAAGCCCTGATAAGTTCTGTTGGGCTGGAAAATATTTGAATGTGACTTTATCCACAAATGATTTTTTTTCCTTTTTTTTTTGACGTCTTCAAGACACAGACCTAGCCAAGGTATTTCTGGGTCAAAGGTTATGCCTTTGGGCAAAGTTGCAAATTGTTCTCCAGAATGGTTGGATCAGTTCACAACTCCATCAAGAATGAATTAGAGTCCCAGTTTTCCCACATCCCTTCCAACATCCAACATTTTTATTTTTTTGTCATGTTAGCCAATCAGATAGAAATGTGAAGTACCTCAGAGCTATTTTAATTTGCATTTCTCTAATCAATCGTGATTAGAACATTTTTTCATATGACTATAGATAGCTTTGATTTTTTCATCTGAAAACTGCATGTTCATATTGAACTTCTCAGCCCATAAATTTTGTGGGAGCGAGCCTGAATTTTGGTTTCACTCTTCTCCCCCTTTACTACTGCCACATTAGCATTAGGCCTCTTCAGGAGTTTTCAACCTCTACCCCTGCTTGTGACCTTTTTTCCCTCCCTTGCTTTAGCATCTACCAAATAAGGACATGAGCAATACCTTAGCTCCCTGTCCCACCTCACAACCAATAGGAGATAGTGGTGGGCTTCTATGTTATCCACCACTGGGTTAGATTCCTTGCCAAGACTGACAGCCCACCTCCCACCAATGGGAGAAGGGACAGTGAGGGGAGGGGAAGAAGGGGACTTGACTGCGTTAGGGTATAAATTTTTGTTCTTGTCTTTTGTAATACGCCTCATTCTGCTGGTTCATACTGGTGGAAGAGACGCCCTCTTCTCACAAGAACTGAATTAAACTTCCTGTTCCTTCCTCAAGATACCTCTGACTTTAAATTTTTCTGGGTAGGGGATTTTTGGGGTCCCTATACCCCACACAATATCCTTTGACCATTATCAATTGGGGGATGTTGTATTTTTGTAAATTTGACTCAGTTCTCTATACATTTAAGAAATGAGACCTTTATCAGATATTTGTTGCAAAAAAAATTTCCCCAGTTTTCTGCTTTCCTTAAAGTTTTGGTTGCATTGGTTTTGTTTGTGCAAAACTTTTTAATTGTATATAATCGAAATTACCCATTTTACATTTTGTAATATTCTCTATATCTTCTTAAGTCCTAATTTTTTTTTTTTAAAGCAATTGGGGTTAAGTAACTTGCTCAAGGTTACACAGCTAGTCATTATTTATGTGTGGGTGCTCATTTTCTGAGGCTGGTTTTGATCTCAGAAGTCCTAAATTCTTATACTAGCCCTGCATTCCTGGTATAAATCTCACTTGATCATAGTGTAAGATCCTTGTGATATTATTTTATGTAATCTCTTTGCTAGTATTTTACTTACAACTTTTGCATCAATATTCATTAGGGAAATTGGTCTATAATGTTCTTCCTCTATTTTTGATCTTCCTGGTGTAGCTATCTGTGCCATATTTTTATCATTAAAAGGAATTTGGCAGGACTCCACCTAATTTTTTTTCAAAGTTTATATAGAATTGGAATTGTTCTTTTAATGTTTGGTAGAATTCACTTATGAATCCATCTGGCCCTGGGGATTTTTCTCTTAGGGAACTCATTGATGGCTTATTCAATTTATTTTTCTAAGATTGGGTAATTTAAGTATTCTTTTAATCTGGGTAATTTATATTTTTGTAGCTATTCATCCAATTCATTTAGATTGTTAAATTTATTGGCATTTAATTGGGCAAAATGGCTCCTAACAATTTTCTTAATTTCCTCTTCATTGGCAAAGCATATTTTGGCACTGGTGTAAAATGCTGGTCTCTACTTGTTTTCCACCAAATGGACTCTTAATTTTCCTGACAGTTCTTGTTAAAGAGGGTCACCTTCCCTTTAGTAGTTTGTGTTATTGGGTTTATTGAACCCCGGATTACTGTGTTCATTTGTTTCTAGGTATAGTTATTTAGTGTGTTCCATGGATCTACTTTTCTTTTAAAAATTATTTTATTTTGTTAAATATTTCCCAATTATATTTAAAACAATTTTAATATTAAAAAAAATTGAGTTCTAAATTTTCTCTCCCACCCCTCCCCACTCCTTGAGAAGGTGATTTGATAGATTCTACATGTGAAGTCTTACAAAACATATTTCCATTATCAGCCATGTTGCAACAGAAAACACAAACAAAATAAAACAAAAATAAGGAGTTAAAAAAAACATGCTCCAGTCTGCATTCAGGGCTTATCAATTCTCTCTGGAGGTGGATAGCATTTTTGATCATGGGTCCTTTTGAATTGTCTTGATCAGAATAACCAAGACTTTCACAGTTGATTCACGCATCTACTTTTCTATCATTTAAATGATATTACATACTGACTTTGATAATTACTACTTTATCATCAAACCTGATAATTTTGGGTGTCCATAATTCTTTTTTTTTTCCTCTTGAAATTCTTGACCTTTTTCTCCTCTAACTGAATTTTATTGTCTCATTCCACATCTTGCACACTGCAGTCAGATGAATCAACTTAATCCAATCAACATTTATCAAGTGCCAGGCACTCTGAACATACTGTTATTTTCTTGTCCAAATCCTACCCCCTTCCTTCGAAACCCAGCTCAAATTCTACCTTGGCTACCTGAGCCAGCAGCAAGGATAGCGGGAGTGGATTCCTCCCTCTGTTGGAAATAAGGTGAGCTCGCTGATAATGGAGCTGGAGCCCAGAGGCCAGGGAGTCCTGGTGATTCAGGAAGACTGCATGGTCTGGCAGCTCATTTTAGAGTCTGGACAGGGGAAACACAGGGATCCAAGAAAGTTAAGCAAACATAGTTGTGGAAACTTCTTGTGTCGGCTAAATGGGAAGGAGAGGCACAGCAGTAAGGGGACTCAGGACATAAATTAGTAATTAGTCCTTAATGTTAAAAGAGATTGGCAGGGTGGGGCCTCAGCCCACACTTCTGACACAGGCCTCCAGACAGTCAAGTGAGAGGGGACCCACTCCCTCCCTGCTTTGGGACAGTTCTAGTCAGGACGTTTTCTTTGCAGGGAATTCAAATCTGCAGCTTTTCCCTTGGGGTCCAAGAAAAACAAATCATTCTGACATGATAGCCCTTCAAATGCTTGGAAATGAGTCATCTGTTTTTCCCAATTAGCTTCATTGCAAAAGTGTATTCTAAGGGACTTATAAGAACTCATGGCCTAAGTTAAGAATTCCTAGATAGGCCTACACAGCATGATAAAATTATGTTTATTCAGTTTAACTTGGAGTTACAAAGGGTTTGATGGACCATCCACTTGATAGAGGCAGTGGATAAAGCACTGCACTGGGGCGGGAAGACCCGAGTTCAAAACCCGCCCCAAGATACTTACATGCGTGTAGCCCTGGACAAATCACCTCTGAGCTCGGCTTCCTCCTCTGTAAACCGAGGCAGGTCAGACTCCATACGGCTCTAAGGGGTCTTTCAGATCCTCACTTTCATCTGGGAAGGAGTTATTCTATGGATATTATCACCCCATTTTATAGATGAGACATCTGGGGATGAAAGCCTCGCCCATTTCTCATTTGTAAAGTATTTTAAAGCTTACAAGCAGTTTTCAAAGGATAAAGTATGGCTTATGCAACACTACCTTCACAGGAAGAGAATAACCCTGGCCAGAATCAGCTCCACCCAGAAGTCTCTTGGCCTCCAGTCTCACCTCAGGAGGAACTTAGCAGGAGCTTATCTTTTGGATCAGACCTGGGTAGGTTTTGTTACCAATCATTTGGAAGTGAGCAGGGAGCACACACAGTATTCATTATGGTGCAAATACCCCAGAGATCAGTCTTAATGACCACAATTATTTATTACATGACTACATAGGGCAGGATCAGAGAAGGGCATCAGAAATCATCTGCCTCAACTCCCTCATTTCATGGAGGAGGCATCTGGGGCTCAGAGTGGGATCCGAAGTGAGATGGCTTTGGGTTCTCTTACCCTGGCTCTGCTGCTCACCTTCCCTTACTTTGGTAACCCAAGGAAAATCACTTTAGCTCCTCTGGGTCTCCACTTCCTCATCTAGAAAGGCCCCCTTGCTGCTCAGCCTATGATACTGGGACTCCAACTCCCATTCTTCTTATGCTGTGTGTGTGCAGAAACTTCGGCCTAAACTGGGGGGACACAAATACAGCAAACACTATCCTTGGGCCTATCAAGGCAGCAGCCACATGGGTCTATGTTTAGAGCAATCATGGTAAGCTATTTCCTGAGAACTGTCTGCTTTTTAAAAGAATCAAGAGTAAACTCTCAGAAGAGTTAGATCAGGCTTGAATCCCTCTACCTTTAAGAAATTCCAAGGTTTTGGGTTACAGAAAGATTCAGGCCTGTTGGTTACTTAAGGTTGGATGTTTTTGATCTCCTGAGACATCCCAAAGCCCAACCTAGAGTGCCTAGGCCTCTACTAAGCTTATTTTTTAAATAAGTTTTGCCCCCAGTACAAAATAGGACAGTGTGTCCTCAGCTATCCTAATCAGAGTGATTCTTAAGGTTTCACAATGACTTTGAACAGATGAAATGCAAGCCCAAAGTGTTTCCCAACAGCTTTTTATTTCAGTTTCCAATATTCTCGGCAATGATAAAGGGCTAATTAAGCAAAATCTATCACCTTAAATACAACAGAGAGAGAACTCATTATCAAGCTTAGGTCTTGGTAACCCAACAACACAAAAAAGGGAAAAAAGTTAGCAGCATTAAAATAAAGTGCATTTTGCCAAACTTCTTTTAGAAAGGGCCTCTCTTCATTGTCACAAATTAAATTTTACTCACATATCACATAAGAACCTCAAAATTCCCCTTTGCTCCCCAGTTACATTTGAGACATTGAAATGTTTTCTTTTTAAAATTTAGATTAAAAAACCTTCCCAAATATGACAAAATTCATTGGCAACTGTGCTCTGTTACAGTGATTTTACATCAACCTTCAAGGCTACCACCAGTCAATGTTCCTATGTCAGCAAAGACCTACTACATACCCTTCTGTTTCTGTGCCACTGGGATATGGGGACAGATAGGTACAAGAATGCCATCTAAGTCCCTGCCCTGTCTCAGGCTTGAGACAACAGCACTGTCTCAGAGAGTTCCCTTCACCCCTCCTGTGGCTACAGCTAGACTCAGTAGTGGGGACCTAAGCTACGGAGGGGTCAGTCTGCACTCAAATTGCTTTCCAACGTTCTTGCCTGCTTACTGGGTGTGAATGGAGCCTGGAATATACTTTGCACAAGATACAGCCAAGACAATGGCAGCAAGATGTAGAAGCGAGGAAGGAGCTGGAGGGAGTACGCAGAGTTCTGGAGGAAAGGAAGGGGGTCCCTGCCTCCCAGCCGAGCTGTCTCCTTTGGGGCAATCCCATCTCCCCATGGACAGTTGGTCACCAGCAAAGCCACTGGCCCTTCTCCGGGGCTTTAAGATTCTGCAGGATGGATGCTGCTTTTCCCAGGCTCTGCCTAGGACCAGAGAAGAAGCCAACATTCCAAGGGCAGGGGCTCATCCACCTCCAATGAGAAGTCATCCCAAAACTTACTGACAGGAAACACTCTTCAGTGTGCTCATTCAGCCAAGATGTGTGTCAGACTGAAACTTATGGGGATGGGTGGTGGGAGATGGACAGGGGAGGTTTCATACGATTCCAAGGAGTCACTGGTACTGAATGCTGAGCCAGGAACAGCTGCAGTAACATGAACAGATTCTTTCAGACAGACACGCAGGCTGTTTGAAGCTATCAGTTCATCTCTGGGGGGGGGTCCAATCTAAGCTGGGTGGGTAGAGGGCCTACTTCAAGTACAAGTGAAGGCTAGCCTAATCACCACCATTCGAGCTGGTCTTTCATTCTGCTTAAAGGTGTCCTGCAGGAAGGCACCACAGTGCCTTCTATCCATGATCACTGCCCATGTCTCCTCTCAATTCCCAAACCACTTCTGCCTTATCTTCCTTCAGCAGCTTCCTTCCTTTCTTCAAACCTACTTATCTTTCATAAAGTGAGACCTCACACAGATGCACTACAGAAACCAAGGGCTTGAACCAGCCACACACTGGGGACGAGAATGGCAGAAAGTGTCACCATCTTGAAAGGGAACACCACACCCATGCACTTCATTCCTCCTGTACTGACGGACTGCTAACTGTTCTCTCTGAGCTATTTTCATCACCTTCCATTTGCAGCAATTCTTCAAGTCTCAAACAGCTCTCGGCCGTCTAAGCCACCCTGGCCTGGCCACTGGGTCTGTCATACATTGCTGACAGAGTGCTGTCTGCAAGACTGACGGAAACACTGCAAAGGGAAGGAGGATTCACACTGACCAAGCCCAAGGAGCCCAAGGAACCCAAGCAAAACTTCTTCCTGAGCCAGATCTGGCTGTGATGCTCAACTTCTCTGCAGCTATTTCAAATGAATGTTTGTATCTGAGGGGCAAACATTAGTGCTCACAAGAGCAGCTGTTCTCTACTGTTGTATTTCAGCTGAAGAAGAGGGGAGGCTGGTGGGGGATGGGGGAGTCTCTGCTTGAGCACTAAGCTTCTCCAATACTCTTAATATGGGCTTTGGCCAACTGAGATCAAGCGAATCATTGTAACAAGTCATTTACCAAATAACCAAAAGACTGAATTAATTAGAACTTGATAAAAGTTTAGAAATAACAAAATTTAAGGAACCTCAGTACCATCTGCAATTATCTTTACAAGAAAAATTCTTCCTTAAGCAAATGGAGACATTCTTCCTGCAAACCATCTAATCTCAACAGCAGGCAAAGGAAGGGCAATAAATAATTAGCGTTTAAAGGTTCAACGCCATACCGAAAGTTGGGGGGCTATCATTTACTTGGGTGCTACCCACGAGAATTGGCTTCTGTATCTTGGCCTGAGGCCCCTCCCATTGTTTGCCTCAATCTGGGCCCCAACATTGGCTCTTCATGCCTTCTGGAGCTCCCAGCTTTCCACACTATCTGCTGGGCTGCAAGTACTGGTGGGTGAACATGTTGAGTTCGCTGTCCAGCCAACCGGCCTTATTCCTGAGAAGAGAAATGATCATCATATGGATGCAATCTGAACATACCCAAAGTGCCTCCCAGATACATGAGGGAGTCACAGATGCTAGAGATGTAAAACTCTTCTTGCTCAAGGAATTGTCCTACTGGAGAAACAGACTTCTCTGAATTCATGTGGTAAATAGAAGGTGGGAAGTGAAGGGATGACGGAGACATCAGGTCAGTACTAGAAGGTTATCTGAAGCAGTGGGAAGAGTGAACGGGGGAGAAGTGTGTGTGAATGTATGTGCACATGCATGCATACAGAGGCCTGGGGAGTTTTCTCAGAAGATACGCCCCTAACCAAGCCGGGCTCTCCAGGGAGATAAGGACTAAAAAAGGGCAGAAATGAAGGGGTAATTTTGGCATGGACACCCACTCATATGCTGCTACCTCTGGAGATGAGAAGAGCAATGGGAAAGTTGGGGAACGTCAAGCAGTCCCATGTCACTAGATCACAGAGTTCATGAAGGTCATGTACAAATGAGCCAAAATGGCGGGTCTCTGGCCCTGCAGGAGCCAGGTGATCCCCAGCTCAGGAGACAAGGACCATCTGCTGACATGGGTCCCTTGTGAGACTGTCAATTCTGGTGTCAAGGGGCACTTCATGTTGACCATTACTGGCTAAAGGGAAGGCCCAGCACTTTGGCAAAGCCAGAGAAATGGAAGGTCTGTCTGATGAAACTCCAGAAGGGGAACCAGGAAATGCTAAGGTCCTGGAGCAGTGGAGTGGTGGAAAGTGGCTGAACTTGGGAGACAGAAAGCCAAGTAAAATCCCCAGCAACCCAGCTCAGTCCTTGGCCCTCTGTGGGTCTCCATTTCCCAGTGTCTGTGCTGGCTTTTTCTGATCATTGTCATAATGACCCAGCATTTCTATGGTATGGGAAGGTCTTCCAAGCACTCCATGTGCTTATTGGATCCTCAAAATAACCCTGAGAAGTTAGTTGGTTATATTTCGCCCATTTTACAGATACAGACACAAAGGCTGAGATCCTAATTCTCAATGATAATGTTCTTATTTGTTTTTTCCCCAAATACATTCAAATGCATCTTGCTGGAACCTTCTACCTCCCCAGTGAGAAGAGCTGGGTGGGTAGTATCCAGTTGTATAAATGAAGCGGCCAAGGTGCTGAGCGCTGTGGCACTTGCCTGGTGACAATGCTAATTAACCAGAGTTACAGTTAGTTAGAACCGGGGCTTCCTGGACCCTAGCCCCACTGCTCTTTCACCCACGTGGGGAAGCAATCTGGGCTGATGCCTGGACTTCCTGGCTGCCCCTGCAGCTGCAGCGGTTTGCCGCTAAGGTGACTAGCAAGTTGGCTAGGACCTTCTGCTCTGGGAAGAGACAATTCTGCCAGCAGGCTTCCCAGGGGCCACCAGGCGACAGCATGCTTACCTAAGGAGTTTGGCTTTGCTCTGCAATGAATCGAGAACCTCAATTTTTTTATTCAGGGCAGCGATCTCCTGCTCCAACGTCTCCCGAGTCACATCCACTTGTTGACACAGGTGAGCAAAGGTTCCAGACAGCTCCCTGGAGAGACAGGCTGGGTCATTAGGAAGCACAGACATTAGAGCTAAGTGATGGTGAGTGCTGAAGGGGAAGGCCGGACACCAGAGAACCTGAGCACCTTCTAGGCCCAAACCCAGGGCAGTCAGCACCCAACACATGTGCCTCCTGCTCTTTGTCCTCAGCATCTTGCACAACACTTAACTGCATTGCTGATGTTAGATCTAATCTAAGAGAATCATGCTTATATAATTTTTCTGTCATGGGAAAAGTCATCAGCAAATTTTTATGCCTAATTCTTCAAAGCCAGAGAACTCTGAAAAAGGGAAAAAGCTTTTCCCAATTTTGCTCAGGTCCAGGAAAACCTCAGTCACTGACTGATCTGCTCAGAAGCTGTGGTGCTCAAACACTGGTGAAAAAGTCTGGGGAAGAAACTAGCAGGCTTCCCCCTGCCCTGTGTCCTCTGGCAGTGGCGTCCCCCTGGCTGGCCCTGCTCCTCTGAATCAGAAGGTGCCCACTGGAGGGGATGTGCCACCTTAGCTAGTCACCAGGGTCAGGGCGCTTCGAGGAGGCCTGTGCAGGCTGGGCTGTCTCAGAGCAAGGAGTCTGAAGCCCAGCTCAGGAACTCAAGGGTAGGAGTGTCACTTACTGCTGCACCTGGTGGCTGCAGTTGGAGCCCGTGTAGCTGATGATGAGCTGCAGCTTCTCACTGGCATATTCCACAAACTGGCGCTTGAAGGCTCTCTCCTTGGCCCTGGTGGTCCATGTCACACGCTCATAGACGTAGAGGAGACCGTAGAGCCCCAAAGAAAGGGCGATCAGCCTCCAGCCCACTGCCTTCCAGACCTGAAAAGGCAGACCAGGTCACTAGCTGGGACCAGAGGCTGGGCATGCCGACAACAGCTGGCCTGCAGCTATGACACAGGGGCAGCAGGAAAGCACCGAGTGGTACCTTTTGGGGGTAACAAAGACCTGGAAACACAGTGGATGCCCACTGAATGGGGGAGATAGGGCAGCAGGTGTGGCTGGTAAGAAAGGATGTGTGTGATGATCTGGAAAAGCAGAGACTCATCTACATGACCACTAGAGTGTGAATGCAGAGAAGCACCCACCACCTTCAGATGGCACTGCCAAAAGCCTGGCCCCGAGGAGGCAGTTGGAGAGGGCCCCGGACACACCGTACCTCTTCTTAGCCCTGATAATGCTGTGTGCTTTGGCTAATTTTGTTTCCCTTTCCTACTTAAGCAATTCATTATCATACTGGATAACTGTGGGAGGGCAGCAACACTGGAAGAAGTCTAGTGATGTAAAACAAAAACTATCAAACACGTTTTTAAAAAGACAAGTACTGAACTTGACATGTGAGGACCCAAGCTTTGACCTGGCCATTTACCATCCGTGTGACTTTGTGAAAGTCACATGGCTGAGCCATTTTCATCTATAAAATTAAGAGAACCAACCCTAACACTGTGGGAGAAGGTTTGATGGAGTAAAAGGACTTTGTAGAATAGGAAGAATTACATGATAGCCAGGCATCAGTTTTGAAGATTTAATTATTTTTCAAAGAACAAAATCAATTTTCTCTCCCCAACTCCACCCACTGGAGAAAAAAAAACCACACCAAACTGAAGCCTACAAGCACTGTTTGCTGTCCTCCAGTGCTACCTCTCAGGCCCTACTCTGTCACAGGGCCAGCCACAGGCTCCCAGCAGGCAGGAGGCACAGCCTACGGAGCACTGCCACCTGCCGCCCCGCTCCCCTTGAGAGCTCCCCTAAAGGCCACATTCACAAAAGCAGAGCTGGGAGCATCTTTACAGAACACTTGATACCACACCATCGAGTCCCGATCGCTTCCAAAGAATTTGCACACCAGACTCTCACAACAATGTTAAGGATGCAGGTAAGGCAAGTGTTGTGATCACTCTCCAATAAGTGCCTGTATCAAGGATCACAGGATTCTATGGGTTGGAAGGGACTTTAGTGGTCACCCAGTGAAACCCTAACATTTTTACAGATAAGGAAACCCAGGCAACAAGATGTTAACATGACATGCTAACAACACAAGTTGGTATCTGCTTCTCAACTGGATCTCTGCCAGTGTGTCAGGCCAGCTGCGGTCACTCTGCCACTAACAGCCTGGATTGGGGAGAAGGGGGACCAGGTACCCAAGCTTGGCCAAATTCCATGTTAAACAGGGACAGGAGGGCTTTGGTTATCTCAGGGAGGCTTCTGCTTTATTTCTAGATTTCTAGACAGCTCGGGTCAAAAGACCAGAGTTCAAATCCTGTCTTAGAGACTTAAGGCAAGTCACTCAATGTTTGTTTGCTTCAGTTTCCTCAACTGCACAAAGGGGATGATCACAGTGCCCCCCTCCCATGATGATGAGGATCAATAATACATGTAAAGCACTTAGCACAGTGCCCAGTATGGAGAAGACACTATATAAATGCTGGGTACTGCCAACATGACTAGATTTAAGGATCTATAGGACCACAGAAATAGAGCGAGAAGGGACCCGAGAGGCCTTTTCATTTAGAGATGAGATGGGGACCCCGAGCCCAGAGCACTGGGCACAGAGTCAGCAGACTCACCTCCAGAGAAGGGATTACAAAGTCAAACCTCTGGGGAAGGGAAAGGGGCTACTAGGCTGAAGACTTCCCATGAGGGCAAGGATCCTGTCTTCTTCTCTGCCTCGCCCATGCTGAGGGCAGCAAGAAAGGGAGTGTCTGACAGCCAAAGCTATTGCCACCCCCCACCTCCATCCCTGGCACTTTCAGATAAAAGGGGACGCCTGGGCTTCAGAGACAATCCTACACACAACTTTAAGTCTTCTTAGAAGAAAAGGTCAGGGCTTGACCAGTCAGCCAAGAACCTCGTTCTGCTGGAAACCACAAAAAATGAAGGTGCCATGCCTGGCAGGAATGAATGTTGATGTGTGAAATCCTGCTTGGAGGACACTACAACACAGCCCTGTGCCATACAACTCAAGTGATGGGTGGTTCTGTTAAAGTGGACCCTGAACAGTAGGAAGAGCCTCACCAGCAGACCTGGGGCTAGACCCTTCTGCCCCAGGCTTGTTCGACAGATAAGCAGCAGAGACCCAGAGAAGTGTAGGAATCTGGCCAGGGTGACCTGCCCCATCCAAGCACAGTCATCCATTCACCACATGGGAACAGTCCTGCATGGGCCTTGTCTATAAGGCTCCTTTACCAAATCCCTGCAATTAGTCTGTGTCCTCAGAATGCCAGCTCATAGAGAAAAGGAATGGGGCCAAATGTTGGCTTTATCTGCTGTGCCAGACACCAGAGCGGGCACAGAGAAGGACTTCTGCCTGCAAGGATGGAGATGGCCTGGTATGACCCAAAGAGCACTGGATTTAGAACCAGAGAAAGCAGCTTCAAATCCCTGCCTGACCTCCCTTCCTGCTGGTTGTGTGGGCAGTTTACTTCTCATGTTACCCTATAAGAGGAGGAGATGAACAAGACTGCCTACCTCCCAGGACTCAACTGAGCAATTTGGCAAATACTTACTAAGTACCCAGTACTGAAAGGGAATGACCTGAACACAGAAAGTGAAAAATGAAATCTTCCCTGCCTTGGAGGGGTTAAATTTGCTAGGAAAGGAGAAAATACTGAGCCAGGGATACCAGGGAAGGGTCTTGTGTAGGAAGCGGCGGCAAGACTGAGTCATGAAGTAAGCAAAGGAGGGTGCCAAAAGGTGGAAGTGAGGAGGGAGCACTTTTCAGGTATGTGGGCAAAGGCCTGGACAAAGGAGATTATTACCAACTTCAGGGAAGAACAAGTGGGCCAGCCTGACTGAGCCAAGTACGTGAAGGAAGTATGGAAGGGTCAGCCAGCAACAGAAACACCAAACTGAGGGGTTTCCATTTACTTTATCCTAGAGGCAAGAAGGAACCACTAAAGACTGGTCAGAACCAAGCTTTAGAAAAATTCTTTTGGTAGCAATGCGGGGAGCAGTAGAATGAAAAAAGCAGAGGCCAAAAGCACAAAGACTAATTAAGAAGAATGCTAAATAAATCACGATTTTTTTTTGGAGGGGGAGGGCAAAGCCATTAGGGTTAAGTGACTTGCCCAAGGTCACACAGCTAGTAAGTGTGTCAAGTGTCTGATGCCAGGTTTGAACTCAGGTCCTCCCAACTCCCAGGCCAGTGCTCTATTCAATGTACCACCTAGCTGTCCCATAAATCACACTTTTTTTTAAAAAAAAGAGCCTTTGTGAGAAAATGAAAACAACCCTGAGGTCTTGCCTCACACTCTACATGGTGGTAAAGTTGCCCAAAGGCGGGAACAGCTGGCACTGAAGGCACCCTGAGCACTATGGGCAAAGCCGTGACTCAGAACAGTCCTTCACTCAAATGAAGTGCCTAAAACGTCCACACCTTGGAACGCAGATTCCACCACCAGGAACACACCCCGTAGTGCGACATCAACGAGAAGAAAGTCCCTGCAAAGACCTCTACCCCGAGCGGTGGCCCCTCTCCTGGAGAAAGGCCAATCACATCATGGCTCACGAGTGTGATGGAAGACAGCTGGGCTCTTAAGACATGATGTGGGTCTGGATAGACAAGCTGCGGCAGCAAGCAAACAATCTGCACGGAAAGTGTACCAGGGGAAGGCAAACACTGCAGAATACAAACCACTTCAACCCCAAAGAAAAGAAGACAGCTCCTCCACATTCCCACTCCCACCTCTGCAGAAACAGAATACTGCATATCTTTTCAGTCTGTCTTGATGTAATGACTTATTGTGCTGGGGGGTTTTCTCTTCCTCATTTTCTTTTTAAAAATATCCTTTGCTATATGGGATGACTCCTTGGCAGGAGATGGGAGGGATACCAGAAGAAAGCTGAGGGTTGTAAAAACAAAAGGAATCACTAAAAATTTTCTAAAAGGGTCTATGGTATAGTACAGGAGAGAGGCAAAGTGGGCCTGACCCAGGGCATAGCTGTGAGAGATCTGTGGCCCTGAGAGAGGGTCATGTGGGCCAGGGGCTGTGGAGATACTGATTGGATTGGGCAGAAAATGCAGAAACAAGAGCCAAGAGTCTGATGAGGAAAAAGCCCAATGCCTTAAAGAAATGAACTGTATGAAAAATTCTATGGGGATGGACAATGAGTTGAAGCTTGAGGCAGGGCCTGGTCAGTGTCTGTGGTTAAGTTCCTCCCGCTGGCCTTACCTTGGCCTAATCAGCCAGTGCAGCCACGGGTGTGAAGGGAGACAAGGACCAGGCCACGCCTGTCATTCCTCACACCTGCCTCTTTCCCCAGCTGGGGCTGAAGCACTGCTCCATTTTTGCTAGTCTGTCAGAGAAGATGGGCCTCAATGGCTCTATTTCATCTCTGAAGGTCTGATTTCTTGCAGGTATTCATTACCAAAGAATTCTACCACAAGGGGCACCTGGAGACCTCCTCTGTAACTGGTTATGATATATGGTTGATCAGCTAGTCAACAGTAGTGGTCTGAGAGCACTTCCACTCCCCTCCACCCCTCATACTCCCCTACTCACCACTCCTCCAACAACGAGGATCCCCATAGAGGTTCTGGAGGTCAGGGAGGCCAAGCCAGTGACCATTGAAACCATAAGCTCTTCCTGGGAGAGAGAGTTCTGAGGCAAGGGAGGCATGCTAGGGTTTGCTGGAGTTAAAGGTATGGGACGCTGAATCTAGACAGAGAGAAAGGAAAAAGGGCAAAGTGACCTCTAACCCCAGTGTCCACACCTCAGTGAAATCCCTCCTAACTCCAGAATGGGTTTCCCGACACTAGTGGAGGGATGGGGTAAGTGTGAGTTCAACTGCAAATGAAGACTGGGCAAGAGAAGAAATTTTAAATGATCAGGAAGAAGGTGAACCAGACAACTGGAGGAAGAAGCTGAAGGCCAGGAGAGAGCAGCTTGGGTGGTGCCTGGATGTGCCAAAGGAGGGGCGGGGAGGGTACCTCCTCAGCAGAGGGGCCCGAGGGAGGCTGCAGGACACTCGCTGTAAAGCTGCAGAGCTGGCCATCATGTCCAATGAGAGCCTTTCTGACTCAGGTTCTATGAGGCAAGGGGTGTCCTTACATCCCCTTCCCAATCAAGGAGCCTGCATGTGGGAAGGTTTCTTACCTGATCGTTATAGCCCATCAAGGCCCGGCGGCTGTTCTTTGGTCCCAGAAACCTATTCACAAGCATAGTCCATCCAAGAGAAAAGTGGAACTCAATGTCTTCCTGAAAGTCAGCACAGAGCTTGTCACAGTTCAGGTCATAACTAAGTGAGAAGCACTGTCGTGGGACCAGCATGTCTATCTGACCCCGCAGGGCGACGGGAAGGAGAGGCCTCAAACCATCTGGCACAAAACAAACAGGAAGAAGAGTCAGAATGAGAACCCTCTGAGACAGACGCTGCAAGGCAAATGGCAGCCTCCATAACGATTTCTAATAGCTATGGAAAGAAAATTTGACATTCTGCTGGTGCCAGGAGCCAAAGGAATCTCTGAGCTAATAATTCTGTATCAGATTATTTTCAGGACACACTGATGCTATTTAAATTCACCTAATACTCCCATTATTATAAGGCAACTAGGAGGCCCTGTGGAGAAAATGTTGGGCTTGGAATCAAGAGGTCCTGCGTTCAAATCCTGCCTCAGCCATTAGGTGGGCGACCTGGGTAAATCACTCAACATCTCTCAGCAGCAGTTAATAGCAAGTGCTGTTCTGTTCTGTTGTAGTGGTCAAATGGGATAATACATAGAGTGCCTTATAAACCTGAAAGCAATAGAGATATACATCGAGATAGCACGGCCATTATCAGATCATTTCTACTCAGCTTTCTCACTTAAAGATGATGTCTTTGGGGCAGCTAGGTGGCGCAGTGAGTAGAGCACTGGCCCTGGAGTCAGGAGGACCCGAGTTCAAATTCGGCCTCAGACACTTGACACTTAACTAGCCATGTGACTTTGGGTAAGTCATTTAACCCCAATTGCCCTGCCTTCTCCCCTCCAAAAAACGAACGAAAATAGATGATGTCTTTGTCCACTTACAGAGCTATATTTTATCCCAATCACCTTCATGGTCACCCTAAGACCCATGAGTTACTGCTCTCCACTGAAACCCTCCTGCATACCCACATGGTGGTATGGACGTGCTAGGCTGTCTGACTGTCTGACCTGTGGACCAGATGAGCTAAGCACACAGAAGATCATCACCAGGAGGCTGGACGAAGAAGATTAAAATTTTTTTCAATGTAGCAACTCAAACACCAAGGAGAAGTTAGAAGCAAACCCGTGCTGCTGGGAGGTCATGTGAACACTACTGCTCCAGGGCAGAGGAGGCCAAATATAAGTGACTCACCTGTATTCACACAACTCTTACTGTGTTTCCATGGCAACTGATTTATCTGGAGCTGGATAGGAACTCCAGGTTGCCTGGTTTCCAGTGAAGCAATCTTTCTACTATTCAAAAATGGTCTTTCACGTGAGGTGATTGGGTTAGCGGAGGCCAAAGAGCCAGTCTTTAATAAGAGTCCCAAGGTGTTACCAAGGTGCCAGCCCCATGCTTTCATCAGTCAAAGCTAGGCCAGGCTCTCTCTGTAACATGTGGATCTCTCACTGGGTCAGGAGGAAGGTAAGGTAAAGAGGGGCACAGAGTCACACAATACCCTTTGACTGGAGCCTGAGGGCAGCCTGGTCCTTTCTCCCCAGGTCTGTGGGGACACCCACCTATCATGTCCTGCTGCATGGTCTTCAGGGCCCCAGTGATGGCATTGGAGCAGCGGTCAGACAGGTTGCGGCCCAGGCCCTCCTCAATGTGGTGATGTAATTCCTACAAGGGAAGCCAAAGGGTTGTTGAGAGGGTCACACAAGTTAAGGCACATCAAGCGCTTGGCAACCTTTAAAGTGTCTACAAACGCTATTATCACGATTGCCAAAGACGTTCCTAAGGAGGGAGTTTCTTAGTCAAACCCAAACATGTCTGGAGTTTGCAGAGGCCATTTCTGGGAAGCCATATTCCTTGGAATCTGCTGTAGGCACAACACCCCCCTATCCTCCTAATGACTTAAGAAACTGGACATAGCCTCAGACTCAGGCCTGAGGAGCCCCCCAAGAAGCTGGGGCTGAGCCTTTGGTTGGTACTGAGGGCTCCGTGGGCGGCCACCGAGCATGTCAGAAGGCTCAGAAACTATGCAGTGCTTAAAGAAAGACTCACGTTCTTATAAACCTTGAGAACCACTGGAGAGGGGTGAAAGTCCATCTGGTATTCATCAACCAGCACAGAGAGGCGCCTGATTTCTTCAGCCATTGCGTTAGACACCTACAGGAAACAGAGGCAAACCCAAGCCTGCTGATGCCATGTCCTGTTCCTACAGCACTAGGGGAGCTCCTATGGCTGGCCAAGCTGGACCCACCCACAGTCAGCTCACAACTGAAGGGTCCTGAAGTTTGAGGGACAGAAGAAGGGTTCTGGAG
Organism: Gymnobelideus leadbeateri; assembly: GCA_011680675.1. Classification (NCBI taxonomy): domain Eukaryota; kingdom Metazoa; phylum Chordata; class Mammalia; order Diprotodontia; family Petauridae; genus Gymnobelideus; species Gymnobelideus leadbeateri. The sequence continues at coordinate 65,440 of WOXC01010566.1, forward strand.
AGCTGCTACCCCATCTGCCTCTCAGTCTGTAGATGAGGAGAAATGACCTGCCCGAGATCACAGGGCCAAAGAACCTTGGAGCCAGAGCCCAGGCCCAAATGGACGGCAGCAGAAGCTGGCTGTGTGAGGAGCTTTGTCCTCTCCTCGCCAACGTGGGCCAAAAGTGCCTCAGACCCACACCAAACTAAAATGCAACTGGGAAATACAGAATTGAATAAAATAGTATAAAACTCCAATAACATTACATGTTAAGGGGTGGCTAAGTGGCACAGTGAATAGAGCAACGGCCCTGGAGTTAGGAGGATCTAAGTTCAGACCTCAGACACTTAACGTTTACTAGCCATGTGACCTTGGGCAAGTCATTTAACCCCAATTACCCTGCCTTCCCCCCTCCAAAAGCAAACAAATAAAGCCCCCCCCCCCAAAAAAACCCCAACCACATGTTAAAGCTGAGTTAATATATGGCAGTCAGGGGTCCTCGTGTGCATCAGGGACCCCACTTCTCTCTGAGTTTGACCCCACTGCTCTAAGATATAGTCAGTGCTCACCTGTCTTTCCACCTCCTCTGTGATTTGCTTAATTCTAACTCTGAAGTCTTGAGTTAGGAGTTCTAATTGCTTGTCAATGAATCCAAGCCTCTCTTGTCTCTCTTCTCGTGTTTCCTGACAGTAAACTCTAGAGAAAGAAGGTTTCAATTAGAAAACCAACTTCCACGAGTCGATCTGAGCAAAACAGGAATATTAAGAATTTGGGAGTTCTTGCAGTTCACTGCCCTATTCATTCTGAAGAACAAATGAGCATGTCTTCTTAGAATGTACAATTTTTATGCTAATCATAAGATACATCAGCCTACAGGACTTGCAAATCCTATATCAGAAGTATAAAGATAGGGAAAGGAAGAAGGAAGGGAACAAGAATGTATGAAGCACCTACCACATACCAAGCACTATGATAAGACCTTTAGGAAAATTCTCATTGGATCCTCACAACATCCCTGGGAGGGAGGTACTATTATTATCCCCACTTTAGAGCTAAGGAAGTTGAAGCAAACAGAAGTTAAGTGACTTGCCCAGGGTAACCCAGTTGGTGAGAATCTGAGGGCACATTTGAACTCACATCTTCCTGACTCTGGGCCCAGCGCTCCCATTGCCACCAGCTTCCTCAATAGTGGAAAAGCATGCCTACGATTAGTGCCTACGTGGCACCAAAGAGATGCTGAGGGTCAGTCAGGTGGGCAAGAAGTTTACAGTTAGTCTGTTGTGCTGCCCACGCAGCAGGTACTCCAACAGGGCTCAGCTCACTTTGCGAGGTGTGTTTTTAAAATGGACCATCTCCCAATTGCTGAGGATAGCAGGAAAGAGTTCCAAACCTACAACTTAATGCTCTCCAGGAATTTCAAGAGAAGGTTTGATATGGTATGGTCAGAAAGCAATGGAATCAAGCTCACAAGACTCAGCAGAGCCTCAACTCTCAAAAATAACTAGTGACCTTAGGCATGTCACTTGCTCCAGGGACCTCAATTTCCTATAAAATAAGGCAGATAGACCAGATGATCACTGGGGTCTGTTCTACAATGTGCATGCTGTAGGTACTCAGTAACCGTTTAGGAGAATTTCATCTCTAAATTCTATTATTCAACTGAAAAAAATAACAAAATGATGGAATGGTCAATGCTGGAGAGACTGTGGGAAAACAGGCCCACTAATATGCTATTGGTGGAGCTGTGAATTTGTCCACCTAGTCTGGAAAATAATTTGGAATAATGCAAGAAAACAGAATAAACTGTTTGCAGTCTGACTCAGCATTATCTCCCATGAGCACATATCCCAAGTATGTCTGAGACAGAAAGACCTGATATATACCAAAACATTCCCAACAATAATTTCTATGGTAGGAAAAAACCTAGAAAAAAAGCTGTCCATTAATTGGGTAGTAGATGAACAAACTGGGGTATAAACATGTCATGGAGTATCATTCATTATGCTTTAAAAAATGAAGAATAAACAGAACTCAGAGAAGCATGGGAAGACAAAGAGAAGCTGATACGGAGCGGGGTAAGCTAACTCAGAAGAACAAACATGACCACCCCAGTAATGGAGATGAGGACAGCTGAACCAATGAACTGGAATAACCAATCTCAGCCCTGGAAGACAGAGGAGGACTCGGTCCCTGGTCCCTCCCCCCTCCTCTTCCCAAGCCACTGAGGCAGGCTTTGGATTTCCTCCCCATCCTCACCGCTGCTCCTGGGCCGCGACGTGCAGAGAATCCATGATTAGGCGCACGTCTTCCACCATCTGCTTGGCTCGGACGGTGTGCTGTTCAAACTTGGTCTTCACGGCTGACTGTGATATGCACTCCTAGGAGGGAAGAGCCCATTGAGCCACATGCTGCTGGGGAAGGGCAGGGGGAGGGCAGGGAAGGATTGGGGAGAGCAGGACAGGAAAGGGCTCACCTCAAACCTCCGCTCAAAGTTCTGAAACTCAAACATTCTCACTTGAAACCCTTCGGCCAGAGCACCTCCTAGGAGAATTGCCCAGTATTAGAAGGACAAGGATGGAGCAGCTGGTATGAGTGAGTCACACCCACCACCCCAAATCATTCATGTTGTTCATGGGGGATGGGGAAAAGAAACCACCTTACTCTTCTTGCCTTCTCCATCACCAAACTAGCTAAGCCTTGTTAGAGTTCTTGGCTACCCCATAACTATACAAATAAAGGAGAGGACCATTACCTCCTTCTGGCATCCCTTGGGCTTTCTGGATCCGAGCATTGACCACCTCCTTGGCAGACACAAAGAAAATGCGGTCCCCAGCTTGGGCCCGATCCACCACACCCAGTTCATCCACCAGGAAGCTGGTACAACGCTCCATGTGCTGCCTCCGGACCTGGAAGGGGCCCAAGCCCCAGAAAAATAAGGCCTCTCTCTTCTGACCCAGCAAACCAACCTGGCCCTGGCCAGTACCAGCGCTGGGCAGATACCACACCCGGGAGGGTGGGGCAAATACAGGCACATAAACTACAAGACTGCCACCTTTTCTGACATTTCTACACATGAGAAAAACAAGAGATTTGTAAACTTGCCCAAAACCAGAAAGCAAATTATTGCTGTTTAACATTGTTCTTTACCTCCCCCTTCCTCAATAATTCATTCCTTCATATGGACCTACAGTAAGTAAATAGACTTCCTTTTATCTAAATGAAGTAAACCAAACTCTAATTGCGTCCGCCATCCCCATAAAAATGGCGTGCTGTACATATCCACGGAAACCTTGGGAAGACACACCAGGTAATGAAGAGAGTCAGAGGGCCAAGGGCATGCTCCTCATCTACCCTCACTATCTGAGGGATCTTGGACAAGTCCCTTAGCTTCTTTGTGAGATGGCAGAACTGGATTAGATGACCTACAGTCCTTATCAGGTCTGTGTGCCATCTGCTCTGACATTCCAGGATGCCATATGTAGGCCACCTGGGGGAGGGGAGCAGAATGGGAAGCTGTCCTAAACCCTGTGGCTTCCTTGCATCGGCTGGATTCACTCCTCCAAAACGAAGGCAATCTGAAAGCATTCTGAACATCTCCTGGGAAGGTATGGGTTCATGCCAGGCAGTGCCAGGCAAAGCGCCACGCACCTCTTCCATGTACTCTGGCTCTGAGGCAGAGGCGTCCCAGCGGTTGTTGAGGATGAAGATGTTGGGGCGAGAAAGGCGTTCGCTCACCTTGTGGAAGAACTGCTTCTCCTGAAAACAAGGAAGCCCTAGCTCAGGGGCCGCTGCCACTGCTGGCCACTGAGTGGGGCTGGGTGAAGGGAAGGAAAAGGGAGGGAGGGGTTACCGTCTGCATCAGTGTGGACTCTGAGTTGGCCACCAGCACAAACACATCTGCATCGAGGCAGAACTTGTCGATCCAGCTGTCTAATTCCGTAGTGACATCAATCCCAGGGCTAAAGGTCACAAAAAGAAAAAAGCCATGTCATCACTGCACAGAGAGCAAGGGGAAAATCATTTCTTCCCCCATAGAAAGAGGAAGAATTAGAAGACTCTAAGTCATCCCTGAATCAGGAGCAGGAGCCTTCAGAGTGAGCAAAATCAGGCTCAGCCTTTAGGATGGTAGCAGGCCACAAGTGAAGACTCCCACTCAAGAGATGTTCAACCACAACACTGCACCTCATTACCACTGACTACTAAGAAACACACAAGTGTGGCCACACTGAGGAGTCTGGCGGGCAGATGGATTTTGGCAGGTCAATCTGGAAAGCTGTTCCACATGCTATTCTAAGGGACAGGAGTGGCCTGGGCTGGGCTGGTCCACCCTGAGCGGCCGAGCCTGCTTTGTCTCACTGGTCTTTTCCTCCCCCCTGGGGACCACAACCCTTGTGTTCCCACTCACCTGTCCATCAGCACCAAGTCATCTTTCAGAAGAGAGCACTTGGAATTGGGCCACATCACACTCACCAGGCTGCCAGCGTTTAGGAGCTCATCCTGGTGAAGGGCGTGGGCCAGCTGGTTTACTGTCTGTTGGGAGAAGGGAAGGGAAAGGAAGGAGAGAAGATTCAGGAGCTGCCTCCTAGGTGATCAATGAGCTGTGGTACAGAGTGAGATCCCAGACTCCTAGAATCCGGGGCAGAATGGGCCTCAGAGGCCACCTAACCTGGCTGAACATGCAACACCTATGGTGACGGGGAACATCCCACCTCCTAAGGTGGGTGAAGAAGTATCTCCTGATCGCAAGCCTAGCTGTGCCTGTCTGCAATGTGCACCCACTGATGTGATGGTGCAGAGCCAGCAGCACAGGGCTCCTCCTTTTGCTCTAGGCCAGCCCGCCATATTTTTAGAGACAGCTGACACCTGTGTCCTCTTCTCATGCCAGTGTCTTCAGCTGATCCTCCTGAACAACACGAGCATCATGGGTGCCCCTTCTGGACGCTCTCCAAGTTTGTCAATATCCTTCCTAAAATGTGACACCCAGAGCTGGCCACAATCCATTCTGGCCAGGGCCAACACCAGGACCATCAGTTCCCCTTTGCTGACCCTCTGTGCCTCTTCATGCACCTTTGGGTCCCTCCTTCCTTGCAGAGATGTTCTCTTAGCAGCTCCTCAGTGACACATTGTACAACTGTTTGAGGAACTGAAGTCAAACTCCCTGAGCCCTACAATTTACAGGACCATTCTCTTCTCTTTTCTGAAAATCATGACATTGGGTCCTCCTCCAATTCTCCAACATCTCATAAAGGACCAGGCTGGAAACTGCCCAAGATGCTAAGCCACCAGGCAAGACTAAAGATTCCAGTTGCTGTTACTCTCTCCCTGAGGAAAACCAAGGCACAAAACCTTAGGTAAATGTTCACATGCATTCTGGGACAGCTCCAACCCATGACATGAGAAAAAGATCCCAATACACTTTCTAGCCATAACCATCTGAAAAACCATATACTTGTCCTTCATATAAAGAAAGTAGATCAAATGACATGTCCAGGGCCACACAAGGAATCAAGAGTGGGTGGCTAAATTTTCTATGGTCCAATTGCCCTTTCATTCTGGAGAGAAATGTCTAAAATTAGATTTCATGTTCTCCTGAGAGGGTGGGAGGAAGGCAAGGGAGGATGCCTCCTGAGGTCTAGGGGGCCCTTCTCCAGTTCTGCCCACCATCAGAACAAAGGGCCAGCTAAGACCAGGACCCAAGGAGGCCCACAAGACATCAAGGCTCCCTTGGGCCATCATTACCTTGACACTCTTCTTCTCCTCAGAGCCCTCAGTGAGCAGAAAGGCCTCTTGGCCATCTGTCCCCTCTACCCGGAGAAAACAGTTGGTGGTGTGGCCAATCCCGGAGGGGAGGACTTTGTCCCAGAGCATGGCATTGATCACAGTGCTTTTTCCATTGCTTGTCCTGGAAGAGATCAAAGACCAACAGGAGCCCCCCAGTTAGGACTTGGCATGAGACTGAGTGGCAAGGGAGCCCACAAAGGATGCTTCCAAATTTGAAAGGGCTTTTTGGGGGCCACAAGGTTTTCTCTTTACTAGCCTCAATAGTCTCAAATCCTTTCTAGTTTTATTAAGGAGGGGCGGGGGGGGTGTGGTCTAAAAATTTTAATATGATAAGCACTAAGCCTGCACCCATTTATGTCTTTCAGTTTTCAATGCTGTCCTCTAACTCTGATCCCTCTAACAGCATGGAGCCTCCCACCACACACAGGTGACGATTCAGGCAGAGCCCAGAGGGAAAGATGAAGAGTTCTCCTGCAGCCTAGAGTGACAGCTGATGTGTGTTTTCCACATGCTTGGGGGTTCACAAAACACTTTCCTCACAGCAGCCCAGTGAGGCATTCCCCACACTGGGACATCCCAGGATATTGAGTCCTTTTAAAAACAGCTCCTCTTGCTGACTCATTGGCGATGGCTTCCACCCTCCCTGTGCCTGACATATCTGTCCCCAGCCCACACTGGAAGTTCCTCCACCGCTTACTCTCATTTTCACAGCATTTCATAACAATCTTCTCTTTACTCTAGTGACACCATAACATCTTGCTTTGTGGTGTGTTTCATGCATTTATCATGTAACACTGTGTACTGTTATGTGCTGGGTTCTTATTCTCCCAACTAGACTGTCAGCTTCCCAAGGGCAGTGATTGTGTCTCCTTTACACTTTCTAGCTCCTTCAAGCACCTACTGCCCTGGGCTCTATACACAGCAAGTGCTTAATAAATGTTTAAGGATTAAATAGAATCAAATATCCAAAAAACCCCAGTACCATTAACCGCCTATGGCAAGAATGAAGTAAGCTGAGGTACTGAGGCTAAATGCTGAGGCTCATTGCCCCTGCTCCCTGACCAAGTGGCTCCCAGACTGCCCACATGTGCTCAATCTGCAGATGAAGCCCAGCTCTGCCTTATGCTCTGATTTTCAAAGGGGCTCTCTGGACTCCAAAGCAGAATGAACGAGACAGCCCAGTGGGCCTTGGAGGCATGTCCCATGGGGACTCTGTTCCAGTGTGGACCAGCAGATCAACCAAGGAAAAGGGCTGAGGACAGTGAGGCCTCACCTGCCAAAAAAGGCCACCTTCATGTGCCGCCGGGCCAGGACCTCACTGATGCCCTTCACTTTGGACAGGTAGGCCTTCACCTCCAGCACCTGCTCTTCAGTAGTAACTGGATCAAGCTCGACATTTCTATGAGTGTCTGTGGGAACAAAATGAAGGCAGAGTCAGACATGCAGGAGAGGCTCTGTGGCATAATGGAAAGGCTCTGGAGTCTGAGAAGCTGGGCTGCCTCTGACCTTTATTAACTGTGAGCCTTTGGTCTTCTTAGCAATACAACGATCCAAGACAATTCCCAAAGACTCATGATGGAAAATGCCACCCACATCCAGTGAAAGAACTATGGATCTGAAGCACACTATTTTTACTTTTTGGGGGTTTTTTCCTACGGTTTCCCCTTTTTCTTCTGTTTCTTCTTTCATGTGTGGAAATATGTTTAACATGACTGCATATTTATAGCTTATATCAGATTGCTTGTCATTTTGGGGAGGGAGAAAAACTTAGAACTCAACATATAAAAAAAATGTTGAAAACTATCTTTACATGTAATTGGAAAAAAATAAAATACTATTTATAAAATACAATCAAATAAACAACTTGAGAGCCTTTGGGCAAATCACCTAACTTCCCTGGGCCAGAACGTAAGCTTCTGCAAAACTAGACCAAATGTCAGTGGAAATTCTTTCTAGCTCTGTGAAGTTTCAAGTTTGATAGGACATTTTTAAATAAAACAAAGAGGGGGGTGGCTAGGTGGCGCAGTGAATAGAGCACTGGGCCTGGAATTAGGAGGACCTGACTTCAAACCCACCTTCAGACACATGACACACTTACTAGCTGTGTAACTTTGGGCAAGTCACTTAACCCCAACTGCCCTCCAAAAAGCAAAATAAAACAAAACAAAGAGTCAGATAGTCAAAATAATTCCAGAAAAAAACATTAACACTACCCTGAAGCTATGAGGCCCCCTTAAGAGATACAAGTATGGGGGGCGGAGCCAAGATGGCGGAGTAGAAACAGCTCATCCAAGCCACTCTGCCCCCACATTCCCCCCAAACTATGTAAAAGGGGACTCTGAACAACTTCTGGAGCCCCAGCACCCACAGAACGACACAGAGAAGCTAACCTCCCACTGAGGACAGCCCAGCAGCCCTGCAAGAAGGACCAGCGCAGCGGTCTGGAAGCTGGCAATGCGCAGCACGCAGAGTGCGGGAAGCCAAGCCGAGCCAGAGCTGAGGTCCCCGTGAGCTGAGGTTTTAGCCCCAGGGCAGCAGGGCCAGCAGCTGGCTGGAGGAACCCCAGAACACCAGGAGCTGTGGCGACTCCAGAATTACCAACATAGACATGCCTAGGACAAAGTAAGAGGTTAGTGCCCTATGGACTTTGGGACCTGTATTTGGGGGAATGCATCGGCTCCCTCCCCTGGGGGCTAGAAGCTGCTGAGGAGACACTCCATTTTGTAGTTTTCAGACGCAGCTCCAGCTCCTGGCCTGCAATTAATTGTAGGGAGATCCAGTGATCAGTCTTGGGGGGTAATCGCTCTTGCTTTAACCTCCCTGGATCTGGACTGTGTTCTAGGGTGGAAGTCGTGGGTGGGTTTACAGCTTGCCAGAAACGGAAGTTGCCCCCCACACATTCAGGACGAAAATTCCTCTATCTGGCCTTAAAGCCATAGTGTGGCAACAAGCCCAAAAGTCAAGTAATTAAGTGGCAACATGCCAAGGCAAAGGAAACAGAAAAATGCAACCCTAGACTCCTATTTTGGGGCATAGAGCGGGAAAAGGACTGTGAGGTCAGAAGTCCTGCTCCAAAAGCCCCAGGGGAAAACATGAGCAGGTTGCAGGCCATACAGGACCTTAAGAAGGACTTTAAAAATCAAATAAGAGAAGTGGAGGAAAAATTGGAAAGAGAAATGAGAAGGATGCAGGAAAAGTATGAAATGAGGGTCAACAGCCTGACTGAGGAAAACAATACCTTAAAAAATAGACTGACTCAAATGGCAAAGGAGGCCCAAAGGGCAATGAGGAGAAGAATGCCTTAAAAAGTCGAATTTGCCAGATGGAAAAAGAATCTCAAAAGTTCACTGAGGAGATTCATTCCTTCAGAGTTAGACTGGAGCAAATGGAAGCTAATGACTTTATGAGAAATCAAGATGCTGTTAAGCAGATCCAAACAAATGAAAGATTAGAAGGCAAAGTGAAATATCTCATGGAAAAAACCACTGACCTGGAAAATAGATCCAGGAGAGACAATTTAAAAATTATTGGACTGCCTGAAAGCCATGATCAAGGAAAGAACCTAGAAATCACCCTTCAAGAAATTCTCAAGGAAAACTGCCCTGATGTTTTAGATCCAGAGGGCAAAATAGAGGTTGAAAGAATCCACCGATCACATCCTGAAAAAGATCCCAAAAAGAAAACTCCCAGGAATATTATAGCCAGGTTCCAGAATCCCCAGATCAAGGAGAAAATACTCCAAGCAGCCAGGAGAAACAATTTCAATATTGTGGAAACACAATCAGAATAGCCCAGGACCTGGCAGCTTCTACACTGAGGGATCGAAGGGCATGGAATATGATATTCCAGAGGGCAAAAGAACTGGGAATGAACCCAAGGGTCACCTACCCAGCAAAACTGAGTATTTTGTTTCAGGGGAAAATATGGTCATTCAGTGGAATAGAGGACTTTCAAGCATTCCTGAGGAAAAAACCAGAATTGAATAGAAAATTTGACATCCAGACACAAGAAGGAAGAGATGCCTGAGAAGGTAATCAGTGAAAAGAAATCAAAAGGAACTTATCAAAGTTGAACTATTTACATTCCTATATGGGAAAACAATAACGGTGACTGATGATATCTTTCTCACTATGAAAATAATGGAAGAAGGGTGTGTGGTCATGAGTACATATGTGAATGTGTGTGTAGATGGTTATAGTTATATATGGATAGAGGGCATAGGTTGAATTTGTTGGGAAGGGAGAATACTCAAGGGATGAAATTATGAGGTGAGAGAGGAAAGTGACAAGAGGAGATGGGGAGAGACAGGGTAGGGCAAACTATCTCGTGTAGAAGAAGCAAGGGGAAGTGGTTGTAAGGGGGGGGAAGATTAGGAAGGCAAAAAGGCAAAACCACATTCTCATTGAATTTGGTTCAGGGAGAGAATGACATACATACTAAATGGGATATCTCAGCCTGCAGCAGGATAGGGGGAAGGGGGATGAGAGGAGGGATGATGGATGGGAGGGTATCCTTGGGGGGAGGGGTGGTTGGAAGTACCCACTATAGAAGAGGGACAGGACCATGTGGGGAATGGACCAGGTGGGGGGTTGGATGAGTGGGAGGGAATTGTAAGCAGCCTTGTACAATATATCTACTATGATAATGTTTTGCATAGCTAGACATGTACAACATATACTGAATTACTTATCTCCCCAGAGGGAATGGGTGACAAGGGAGGAAGGAAATGGATCTGAAAGTCGAGGTCTTAACATCAAATGTTTCAAATATATATAAATACTATTATTAATACTCTTTTGCTTATAATTGGGAGATAAGATGTACAGGCATTGGGACACAAAGATTCATCTTCCTCTAATGGAAAAGTCAAAGGGGGTATGGGAGAAGGTATGGGAGAGAGCAGATTGGAGGAAGCGATATCTTGTGGGACTGCTATTCTGGGAGGTTGGGTAGGGGAATAACGGGGGGAAAATGATTGTAACTCAAAATCTGGCAGAAATGAATGATGTAAAACAGAAGTTAATAAAGCATTTGTTTAATAGAAAAAAAAAGAGATACAAGTATTCTATACCTTCATTATCCCATTATTTCTCAGAAGTATAGGAGGAGAGACAGTAAGGATAAGACTAACTTTCTAGACAGAGAAACCGAGGCAACAGCAGATGTGGGAAGAGAACTGAGGCTTGTCTCATTCTCAGCCGAGCACAGAACTCACTTCCCAAAGAGCTGTGCTAAGGTAGGAGAGGTCAGTAATGTTTTGAGCTCCTTCACTCTCTAACATACCATCATGCTGACACGCCCCTGATTCGTTGCACACTCCTAAAGAATCTGAAACATGCTCACTCTAGCATACGTGAAGCAGGCAGCTCTAGTACACTTGACTCGTTGCTAATGCTAAGTAGGCAATGCCAGAAGCCAAAAAGCCAACACCCTCTCCCGGCCCAGGCACCCAAGGTCAGACACTTCTCCCTTTTATAGCCATGTGCTTGATGGGACAGCAGTGACTGGGGCCTCTGGAATGTCTGGATGAGCGGGAGTCCTCCTGGCTGGACACTAGGTGCTGCATCCAAAACAAACTCACAACAGCAATGTCCGACACCATCACATGTCACCCCCCCCGCTATGAATCCAGGGGTCTGCCTGCCAGTCCCTCCCACCTAGAATGTCCAGTGCTGCCCAATCAGACAGACATCTGGGAGGCCCACCCCTGGAGACATGAGCCAAAAGCCTTCCTCAAAGCCACAGTAGTCTGGGACAGTAAGCTGGGCCCACAGGCTGGGTAATTCTCGGCAAATCCCATGGTGTTTTCAATAATGCCAAGCTCTTCTCTGCCACCAGACCCCATCTTCTAAAAACCAATATGCCCCCTCGGATGCCACATGACTGTGAATCATGGAAAAGGAGGGTTTAAGAATCAAAACTTCAGGTGACCCAGTACGCCCAACAGCTTACATTCACAAAGCAGCCTTTACAAGAGACATCCTTCCGGAGCCATGGGGCACTTTCAAGTTTAGGAGCCCTTTCCAAACATCACATTTGAGTTTCTTAGTAACCCTGCAAAGCAGGTGCTACTGATAGATATCAGTGTTACTGATAGGCTGCACTTTACAAATGAGGAAACCGAAGCTCACCGAGACGTGCCTTTCTCAAGCTAACATCTCTAAAAAGGATCAGAGGTGGGATTTCAACCCAAGGTTTTCCTGACTTACAGACTCAGGCCCTGCTCAGGACTCATGCTGACTGGGTAACCATGGGAAAGACTTTTAACCTCTCGCTCAGCAGCCTGAGCACCTCTTAAGATTATAGGTACAAAGGAGTGGCCTCTGCACCAGTGGAAGGACACCCCCCCCCCCCGGAAGTTTCTTATACCAATGAGACAAAACTTCAGACTGACCAGAAGATGTGGGGCAGACCAGTCACACAGTGAGAGTGAAGAGGTAGAGAGCCTAGAGGCTACCACCCAGAATTCACAATCAGAATAATGAGAGAAAGGCTTCCACTGTGTAACACGGCTCCCCTGTGGAGCCCTCACTGCTGGCTTGAGTCGGACTGAAGTGCCCCATGTGGCACTGGGATCCCCTGCCAATGTATGGGCGACAGCCCAGAGCACCTGCTGAGAGGTCACCATCTGGCCCCGCCTTCCTCTCTTTAGAGATGAGGAAGTGAAGGCCTGAGACATGAAAGGTCACAGAGGTTGTAAACAGGAGTGGGTCTGGACTCCTCTGGTTCTAAATTTAGCCTTGCTCTACTCCAGCATCCAATGAAATCACAGAATGGCAAGGCTTGAAAGGCCCTGGGAGATCCTGTGAGTCTTGCCACCATGCCTCAGCTGCCTTTCCCAGAACACCCCTGGCCCCTTCTCTCACTGGGAAGCTCCTCCTGGGCTGGCCAGCCCTGTCTGCTCCTCATTTTATCTCCATACCCTGTGCCCCAAAGACCTCTTGTTTTCTAGCTCCCTTTTGCATGTTGTGTTCCCTTGTTCAAATGTAAGCTCCCTGAGGGCAGGCAATGTCTTTATGTTTGACTGTGCCTAGCACAGTGCCTGGCACACAGGACATGGTTGATAAATGCCTGCTGCCTGCCTGTTCAGTCCAACCCTCTCATTTCCCAGGAAAGGCAGCTGACAACAGATCAGATCTAGTCACTGACCTGCAAGACTTCACAAAGGGAGACCAGGCTAATGAAATACGATCCCTTTAGATAAAGGTTCTCTGTGAAGTACGTGCTGGGAGGTGGCAGAGCCCTGAATCCGGGCCTGGCTTCAAAGCCAAGCTCTGTTAGTGACCACCTGTGCCACCCTGATTAGGTCAGACCACCTCTCTGCACCTCAGGGTCCTCCTGTGTAAGAGGGGCTCAATGCTGGAACCTCCAGAGCCCTTCCAGCTCAAGGCTATGATCCTGATTAACATGGGCTGCAGCCAGAGCAGGGAGACTGGAGGCACAAAAAGGTAACTGTCTAAGTTTGAATCCACAGTCTGCAGGCCCTGAGGAAACCACCCCGTCTCCCTGATAGTCTGGGAGCAGAAATTATCCCCAAATTAGAAGTTAGCCTATAAAATGAAGCTCATTCATTGGTCAAGGTTAACACTGGATCTGGAGTCAGATGACCTGGGTTTGACCTTCTGGATCGTCCACTTACTAGCTGTGTGGCCTTGGGCAAGTCTCTCTGCCCTTTAACTTTGTCATCTGTCAAATGAAGGGACTGGGCCGGGTGTCCACCCCACCCCAGTTTTTAATCCTATGATCCTCTGGGTGCCCTGGTAGTGTTTCCTACGGAATCAAAAAAAAAAAAAATACACACCAACAGGCCTATATCCAGCCAGGCAGAGGGGAGTCAGTGATAGCAGCAGCAGCCTCCCCCCTCACCAAGCTCTCATGAGGCCCCCTCCTTAATTCTGACAATAAGTCTGGGGATGCATCCACCAGAGGGGGCCCTGTGACTAACAATGGCACCAAACATATTGTGGGGACTAAATAAAATGCTCAGAACTCTTATCAGTAGAACTGGTTAAGTCAGACTCAACTTACCCTCTAGAAACGTCGCGCTCTCCTGAATATATGCCCCCAGCTGCTCAAAAATGCCATTGATCTTCTTCTTGGCAGTGACAAAGTGCTTGAGTGGAGACGCATTCACCTCGGCCATGTGTCTTTTGTCCTTCTTGATTGAAACGATGGGACTGGAGTGGGAGAAGATCAGGGACATCGCGCTGCGGAGAAAAGCACAGCCTATGAGGCCCACACGCCACGCTGCCCCAAGGTCCTGGAGGGGGCCTCAGAGGCCAGCTAGCCCAACCCCCCCTTAGAGGAGGGGAACCCGGGACCCAAGATGTGACAGGATTCAAACACATCCCAGGACGCCCAAGCTCAGTTCTCTTTCCACTGCACCACACAGTGCTCTATATCAAATAGCTTTAGGTGGTTTTTTTCTGGATTGGGGGAAGAAGGCCTACATAACCATTTCCAGGGGTCAGATTCCTCTTGGATCATTTTACGTAAAGCAGAGAACAAAACTAGCCTCCAATTGCTTGATCTTAGCCAGCATTCCAACGCCAGAGAACACGGGGAAGGTAAGACCAGAGGATCATATCTTGAGACCTGGGCAAGGACCAGGGAGATGATCGAGCCTCCCCCTGGAGAACTGAAATGACTGTGCAGGGTCAGAAACTAGAGTCAAGACCCTTAGCTGTCAGAAGCTTGTGGGGGGCATTCTGAGGAAATCACAACCTCCCTAAGCTTCAGGAGGCTCTGCCAGAGGAGAAAGACAAGAGCTGCCTTCTCTGATCTGCACAGAGGTGATCTGGTATCAATGAAAGCCTTTAGGAAAGAAGACATGTGGCGTCTGGACAGAGGGGGCACTCCTCCTGGCAGCTCTGCTGTGCACCCAGCCTGGCCAGGCCTATTCAGTCTCCCAGGGACACCTGACACATCTCAGAGGCTGTCCTGTTCAATGTTTGTGCTTGTGACAGATAGGACAGCCTCCAGCACATGACAGAAAGCTAGCTAATATGCTGCATGTCAGCAGTAAGGACCAAAAACAGAGAGGAACGATGGATAGATCCAGTAAGATGGAACTTAAGGGGCTGACGTGTTTGAGTTCCAAAGAAACCACCACACAAGTACAAAATGGAGAGATGTCTGCCTTGCTAAAACATCAAAAAAGTGATGTGGCAACTGAAAAACCAGTTAGATTCCAGACTGCCTTAAAAGAAATCTCATATGGAAAATGACAGAGAAGTCAATCACACTGCATTCTGAACCCTGGTCAGACCCTATGTGAAATACTTTGGGAAATGCTAGTTCTGAACACCTGACACTGACCACCTGGAAATCAACACTAACGAAGACTCAAAAGCATACCGAGTGAAGATGAACTAAAAGAACCAAGAGTGTTTAGCCTAAAAAGAAGTTTTATGGGAGACTAAACTATGATCTTCCAACACGGAGAGGGGCCATCATGAGGAAGCAGAGCAGAAGCAGACTTGTCTTCTTGGCCCCAGAGGACAGAAGCAATAAGGGGTGGTCTTCAGCTGGACACAAACAGAGCCATCCCAAGGAGGATATGCCCACCACTGGAAGACCCCTCACTGGGCATATTCTGCAGGGATGCCTGAGGCAGGTATGGGAGGGGCCAGGTGACCTTTGAGGCCTGATACAGCTCTAAGAGTCTAGGAAGGGCTAGTCACCTCTGGCCAGTGTGCTAAATGAGCACTATACCCCAACACAATCCCACTCCAGTCGCATTTGCCAGGTCCCTAACAGATGCTGCCTGAACTCACAATTTCATTGCTGCCTCCAGTTATTGGAATAACTCACTGTCTCTTCATCTCTTCATCTTAACAATTTCTGGTGCTCCCAAGACTCCTTCAGGTGTCGTCCTTTCCAAATCTCTCTGCTCTTAGCACTTTTTCTACCTTCAAGCTACCTTGTATTTACTGTACAAGCCATACTCTTCCAGCATAACTAGACTGCTGAAATTGGGAACTCTCCAGTTTGCCTGTTTTCCTGTCATCTAAGCAATATTTTATCTGTGGCACAGGGCAATAAATGCCTATTGAACTGAATTTCTTCATAAAGGCACTATTGTAATTCAGCTGTGGCCCCAGAAGTTACATTCCTGACTACCCAAATAATGTCTGATGAAAAAAGAAAAGACAGATTGGATACCATGGCAAGGATCCCCAAGGCCCAATCAGAACTCAAAACAAGGGGTGAGGGGGATAGGGCCTGTGATCACCACTGCAGACACTTTCAGACAGCATACTCTGATAACCAGCAGGTAAATGCCCTCTTTCTTGCCAAGACCCCCCACTCTCTGCCAATCCAATGTCTGCCAGCCGCTCCACTTCCATATTCCTGATCTCAATCTTGCAGGGGATAGGGAAACACAGTATGAAGACCCGCCCAAGCCCAAGGGGGTGGTGGGTGGGCAGCAGTGATTGCAGTATCAGCAGCATCAGAGCTGCTCATGTGCATCTGTAAGAAACCTTCTCAGAAGTGGGAAGAACATCTAGGAAGAGTAGATGACAAGAGGCTGCCAAAATCAATTCGAGGAACAGATGGAAAGAGTGAATCTATGTGAAGAGATAAGGAAAAGCCTGAGCAGAGGCGAAGAGGAAGGCAGCAGACTGGACTCCTGGAGGGGATACGATTGATTGATTCCCACATCACTCACCACTATCATTTCTTTCCTAGGGGGTCTTCTAGGGCTATGGAGCTACTTTCTTTTCCTTGGAAGTCACCTAGAGGAGAATGACCAAGGAGAAAACCAGCTACATGCTGAAAAGAGAAAACTGGAAACAAATGGAGGCCACACTCTTCCACTTCACAGAGGCCAAAGGCCTGCCATATGATCAGTCTCCAGAAAGAAGTCCTTAGCCCACAGGAGTGGTATTTACAGGTGCAAGGGCTAGGCAGACTACATCCGCATTTAGGTAAATCAGGCAAACAGGGCAAAAAGTCACACAACTGAGGAAGAAAATAGGCACACATAGAGAATGCTAAAGGGTTCTAGTTCCCTTCCCAAGTTTTTTTTACCACCCAAATTCCAGAAAATTAAAACCTATTTCCCTCCCCATCTCTATCAACCCAATACTTGGCCTTGAGACAAATCCCTGAAGTCAGAGAGTCTTGTAATAAGACAACTTTCCCTACAGGAACTAAATATGTATTTGTCCAGAGGACAAACTACTTCTGGAAATGGGTTACCTGAAAACTAACCAGCATTTGTAATGAGGTGCTTTTTAGTGTTGGTGATTATTTGTGAGACTTAGGGCTTGAAACCAGAAGCGTTAGTATATGGCAAGTGAAAAGTAAAAGGCAGATGAGTTACCCAAGGAAATGAAATGAAAGCAGTTCAATGAAAATGGAATGTCTTCAAGGTGCTCCTAGTTGCTGCCCTCAATTGGTCTTGAAAACACCAGGTATATAGCTCCCTTGGCTATCCTAGCCAACCCAATAAAGCCCCTGATCTGCCACAAATTTAATCTCGTAAATCAGTAGAAATGTAGACTTCCTCAACTCCAGAATTCCCAGGAAATTGAACTGGTTCCATTTCATTCAGTTGCTTGCTCCCTGGTATTGGTAGTCAAAAAACACTTACTAAGCAACTACTGTATTCCAGTCACAGTACTAAGTATTGGAGATATAAATAAAAAAAGACAGTTTCTGCCCTCAAGGGGCTTAACAATGTAAGGGAGAGGGGGTGGGGAGAATGGGGACAATAATAAAAAAGGAAATTGTAGTCAGAGTTAAGAGTCAAGTAAGCTTATCATCCTGGGCAGATGCCACCTATTCTCTGAAGTTAACAAAGAAGTCAGCCTAACCTTAATGCATCATCTAACATTGGGGACTCAGGATCTCAAGCATGAATTTAATCTACAAAAGGAAGCCAAGCATGTGGCAGAATAAACAAAAACACATAAAGCTTCCTTTCCCTAGCTTGGGAACTCCTCACCAGGTTTCCTCCTATATTATCCCTTCAAGTCTTCTGGAAGGTCTGAGAGCTCCCCACCTCCAGGAAGGCTTTAGTCAAGTGGGGCCCTTCCCTTGGGCACAGAGCAGATAACAGTCACAGAACTTCAGGAGGTAGAGAAAGCCTGGGTTTAATAGATAATAAATATACTGGGTTTGGAGTCAGAAAGACCTGAATTCAAATTCTGCCACTGGAACTTAAACGTGTGGCCCTGGGCAAATCATTTTAATGTCTAGGTGCATCAGGCCACTTTCTAGGGAATATCTACTAAGTCATAGATGGGTCAGATCTGTTCATAATGCTGGGAATCACTACTCCCACCTATAACTACAGACCAAGGGCTGTCACACTGCTCAGATGATAAAGTTCTGTGGAAGTCTAAAACCCTACCAGATTCAAGGTCATTACAACTTCACTTAAAGAGGGCTTTATCAGAACAGCAGAGCCCACAAACAAACCCAATTCTACATTTCAATTGCCATTAGCCAAGAGCAAGATCTATTCCTAGATAATCATCAGATAATCATCAGGCTAGCTCACACCTGAATTTCATGGAGGTCAGTTAGGTATCTGGGGAATGCAGGAGGGAGAATGAAGCAAAAACCTCTCATGTGGCTTTGGGTATGAAATGCAATGCCTGAATTCACACCATTTTCTTACCCAATTTTATGCAGAGCAACTTCTAGCAGGAAAAGGGAAAAAAAGGATCCACAGGACCGTCCACCAATGTAATTGATACAGAGAAGGAGAAGCTGAGAAATTAAAACGGAAGAAAAAATGAAAAGAATGGAGATGAAGGAGAGTTTTTCCAGCCAAAGTCAGGAAATGAACAATATGAAGAAGAAGAAGTCTCCCAGCACTGGAGAGAAGGGAGAGACCAGGAAAGAGACATTTGCCAGAGTCTATGTACTTCGGATGCAGAAGCTTACTTTCCTTATTTCACAACACTAAATCAGTTCCATCTGGTTGGAGTGAAATAACATTGGGGGGGGGGGGGGGACGCCCCAGACACCAGAACCAGCCCTGGGCCAGGGGACAAAAGGTCTGATTGGGGTGTGAAGTCACACGTGCCCGGGGCCCTCCTGCATCTCTGATGCTGTCCGTGCTTACTTCCAGCCCAGGGGGGCCCTGCAGCCACGTTCCGCACCGCGGGGCCAGAAAAACCAGGACTTACTTTTCCAGAGAGGGGCTGTTTTCACAAGGCTGACATCATGGACTCGGCTGGCCTGGAAAGGACGGGGAGGGCGCGGGCATGTCTTGCTCTCACGGCTGCTGCGCTGGCTGACTCCACCGGTGCCCAGGACTGCGGGAAGGAAAGGGGGGGCGTCACCGGGAGGCTCCTTCCACCGCCTCCAAGCCAGTCAGGACGCCCAACAAAAAAGCACCCCTGGGCGCCAGCGGCGTGCCAGCAAGGCGGGATGGAGAGCAAGGGCAGGGCCTGCCGGAGGAGCCTGGGGCATCACAACACACTGGGGCGCGGGGCTGGGCACACGGGCATGAACGCAGGAGGGGGCCTGGCACGGAGGGGAAGAGGCTTGCCATGGGGGAGGGGGCCTGGTATGGGTGGAGAGGGGGGGCTTGGCACGCAAGGGAAGGGGCTTGCCATGGGGAGGGGGAGCCCGGTATGGAGGGGAAGAGGGAGCTTCCAATGGGGGAGGGGGGCGTGGAATTAGGGAGAGGGAGGCCCGGCACAGGAGAGGAAGCGATAGGAGGCGGCGGAGGGTGGGAAGGGTCCAGCACTGGGGAGGAGGGGGAGCGGGCCGAGAACGCGGGCCTGGCCGGGGAAAGAGCCTGGGGCTGGCAGATGCGAGCGGAGGCCTGCAGGCTCAGCCCTGGCTTTCCACCCGCTAGTCAGCGCCAGCTGGCCCTCGGGGCCTTCCCCCTGCAGCACTGCCACTGCCCCTGCCGGAGTCCACTCCACTCACCTTCACCTTCTCTGAGCTGCCGCCGCCGCCATGATGCGCCGTGACATCATCAGGCCGCGTCAGGCCGTGAAGGAGAGAGGCGCGTCGTCCGCTCCCCGCCCCCACCCCACACGCCCCGACTTCCCGCTCCGGAGTCGGCCTCCCGACCTGACCGGAAGATCTTCACGAGCTCCGAGAGGGTCCAGAATGACCCACAGCGCGTGCGGGGCGCAGCCTCTTGTCCAGGCCCTGCTGCTCCGCGGGACACCGGTTGGTGACATCACTGGGCGTGTCCCGCTTGCACCCTGGGAGTCGTAGTTCTGAACGGGAGTAGGGAGGCCCTCCTGGAGGGGCGGAGCCGCCAGGACTCCTCGGGGATTGTCAAGGGCGAGGCAGCCCTGGAAGGAAACCAGTCCCAACCTGAGCAGGACTGACTTCCAGGCCCCACAGCCCCTGCGCACTCACCCTGGAAAAGAGAGGCTTACTGCAAATCATTACGCATTTATTAAGTATGCAACACAGAGTATGAAAATATGCACAGTTGTGATGGGGATGGGGGCTGAACCTCTAAAAGGATCTTGACCCCCAAAAGGAAAAGCCCCAGAATTTTCCCATACATAAGCCCAGATCACTGGTGCCTCAGCCCAAGGATCTGGGCCACCCCAGCCCACCTTGACTATTTAATTAGCTTACTTGACACTCCTTAATCCATCCAGACCCCTTTTTCTGTTACCTCTGGATCACCCCAGGTTACTTGCCAGTCCTAGATCCCATCCAGATCTTCCCATAATCCTTCTGTATAAAAATATCATATATAATATATATACACACGATATAATAAAATATATATACATATGCATGATATAAACACAATATATATTTTATATATATACATGATATAAACTATTTATATATGTTGGACACTACCCCACTTTGCCCTTCCCTTCATTGATTTGTAAAGCAGGCAACTCAACCTTCCCTTTCCTTCACTGATTTGTAAAGCAGAGAACTCCATCTTCCTCTCCCTTAATTGATCTGTAAACAGGCAGGACCCCCGCCCCTTGCTTTCCCTTGACTGATCTGTAGGCGGGAGTCCCAGACTAGGGTTTCTCACTGGCTGGAAATTCAAATGTACACTGACCAATCACTGTAGTTTCAGCTTACATCACTGTAATTTCAACTTACATAACCTGGCTATGGAAACTCTATAAAACCAGCACAATGTCTGTGCCAAAGCACTGTCTGATTTGGGTAACCATGTACCCTGATAGTCCCACGGTAATAAAATCGACTTTTTAAACTTAATCTTGGGGATCTTCTGTCTCGCTTTTATTGGGGTACAACATTTAAACATAATATTTGTAGCAAGTACCAACCAATAGGTACTTGCTACAAATATTATTATCCCCATTTCACAGCTGATGCATTGGAGGTCCAGTGGTCAAAACCACTCAGGACGGTGGTCAGGTACAGTCAGGATTTGAACTTGGATTCTCCAATTGTTGTTCAGTCATTTCAGTCATGTCTGACTCTTTATGGCCCCATTTGGGATTTTCTTGGCAGAGATACTAGTTTGCCATATCTATCTCCAGCTCATTTTATAGATGAGGAAACGGAATAAAATGGGTCAAAGTGCCCAGGGTCACACAGCCCATGTATGACTGAGGCCAGATTTGAATTCAGAAGATGAGTCTCCCCGACTCCAGATGTGGCTCTCTATGGTACCACCTAGACCCCCTATAGCATATATTATATATACTATGTAACATAGTATTCTACTGTATTCTATATATTTCCTATACACTTAATGTTTGGGTATCATGATCAAATGAGATCATGGACACAAAGCTCTCTGCAGAGCTCACTAGGACCCTGCTCTAGAAATGTTACTTATTTTTTATTATCTGGGCAGACTACAGCTTTCACGTGGTAGAAAGCACCTTGGGTTTAAAGCTAGAAGACCAGGATGGGAAACCTGGTTCTGCTACTTACTAGGTGTGTGACCTGGGAAAAGAAGGTTTGCCTTTCTGAGCCTCAGTGTTCTCATCTGTAAAAAGAGTCTCCCTTCAAGTTCTAAGCCTGTGATTCTGCAGAAGAGAACATCAGTTCTTTTTGAAAGAGGTGGTGGACTGCAGCTGTGGAATGAGGCATACGTTTTCAGACACAGCCAATGTGTTGATTTTGTTTTGTTTGACTTCCTTGTTATGAGGGAGGTTTCTAGGTCAGAAGGGTGAGTCATTGGAAAGTAACGGGGGTGTACAATTTAAAGAGTATCAACAAACCTTTTTAAAAAGAAAATGATGAGTTGGTTACTGCAGCTTGATGGAAATCCTTTGTTCTATAATCATAAGATTACTATGATTACTCAGTAAGATACTTACTGAGCAGCTTTCTGACCTCTGATCTGGTCTCCTGCCTTCTACTGTCATTTTGCTAGACATAGTTTCCACCATAAATTCATAACTTGGCCCTCTGGGTTATAAATTAGGAACTTGTGAGTTTGCTCAGTATGAATCAGCTCCCCTGAACCCGATTCACCTTTGGGTAGAATAAAAAAGCAGACTGCATAGCTGAGCTCAACCCCATGGTCTCAGGCAACCACCCTAAATAGCCAGCTGGTCTACTATCAAACCCTCATTTCAAAAGGGACTCATAAAACCATCTGACTCAGGTTCTAGCCTTCAGGCAGATCCGAGATTATTATCCCTGTTTTAAAGATGAAATTATTAAATACCAAAGAGGTTAAGTCATTTCCCAGCTAAACACTGATAGAGCATATAGACGGACACGGTTCCTCAAGAATTTCCTGCTCATCTGTTGTTTACTAGAAGATGAGACCTGATGGAAGGAGCTAGGGCTCAGGCTCTGAGATGCCTGGGAGCAGGAAGGACACCAATTCCAGCCATCCCTCTCTCCCCTCCCCTAACATGATGGTGAGGGACTTGGCAGGAAGGGTGACTTATATTTCTATATATAAACTATGAGTAGTGATTTAGAGTATGTGGAAGGCCATCATGGGGAAACAGCTTATGGGGTAATTAGCTTTGTTCTGCTTGGCACCAGCTGCCAGAAGCAGGAACAATGAGTGGAAATCAGAGAGACAGATTTTTGGTTTGATGTTGGGAAAAATGTGTTAATAATCCAAGCTCTCCGGAAGTGACGTGGACTGCCTCAGAAGGTCCTCAGTGGACTATTGGAAGGAGGACTGCTTGTCATGGATGTGGAAAGAGGACTCATGGCCAGGGACAGGCTGAACTGTGGCCCCTGAGATCTTGGATTCTCTCTACAGCATCCAACACAGTGCTAGGCACCTAGTCACACAGCACAGAGCATATAATAGTTCTAGAACTAGAAAGGGCCTTAGAGACCATTTGGCCCAATTCCCTCATTTTACAAGTGAGGATATTGAGTTACAGAGAAGATACATGGCATAGTATCATAAGGGCCAAAGCCAGAAGAGACCTTGGAGTCAGGAAGACCCAACTTCAAATCCAGCCTTGGACACTTAATAGCTGTGACACCTTAGGCAAGTCAATTGACCTCTGCTTGCCTTATTTTCCTCAGGGGATCATAATAGCACCTATCTTCAGTTGTTGTTGTGAGGATCAAATAAAAGACTATTTATAAAGTGCTCAATATAGAGCCTGGCACAAAGTAGACACTATACTATTACTATTATATTTTGCAGATGAGGAAACAGAGGCCCAGGGCTCTGACATGATTTACAGCATCATAGAACAAAAGTTGGGAGCGACCTTAGGACCACCTAGGCTATCCCCTCCTCCACTTTACAGATGGGGAAACTAGCAGATGGTGCCTTAGTACTAGCTGAATTTAATTATTCAGTCAGTGTAATATCATCGTGTCTCTAACATCAGCGCCAAGGATTGTTTTGGGGCTGGCTGCTTTTCCTGAGGTCAACCTTGTGGGATTAAAGACTTCCTCTGAATATCCCTAACTCCCCAGCATAGCAACCACTGCTTTTTTAATTGCCTAGCTAAAGCCCTTTAAAAGTAATGCCCCACACACACCCATACACATACGCACTCTCAGAAGGTCTCACTATTGGTTTTGTTAAGTTTTAATGTTAAAAACTCTTGTTTCGAACTGTCTGTGTTGGCCAAAGAGCCAGCCAGTGAATGAATGAAAATGCAGCGGGGTGTGTGTGTGTGTGTGTGTGTGTGTGTGTGTGTGTGTGTGTGTGAATACACACATTCTTCAGAGGCTGACCAGCCAATGCAGGGACTTATCTGAAACATAAATAGATTCCTTGCCCATTTGCTTGATCCTGGCAAGGGCTGTTGTGGGGGTGAACACCTGGGCCCATCCTTGGGCAAGAGGACTAAAGATGGGTCTGATGCTACACATCAGATTTGGTCTATGATGGGAAGCAGGAAATCTGAGGAGTGGGCTGATTAAGGAGGGAGGTGCATGTGAAGAGGACAATGGTGCCCAGGAGTGGGGATCCTGTGCCAGAGGGCACTCCAAAGTTCAGTCTTGATCTGGGAGCTCCATTTTTGGCCTTAGCTCAGCACTGGGGTCTAGCTCTTGGAGTCTACTCAGCTCCACAGTGACCCAGCAGAGTCTGGGGGATACTCGGTTCCTAAGGAGCAAGAGGAAAGTATCTCAGGAAGACAATGCCGGGAAGGGCAGTCTATAAGGCAAAGGGTGTCTCCCAGAGCCAACAGGCCACAGCATTGTGGAAAATGATGTAAGCACCCCGTGGGAGGCAATCCATTCCAATTCCCATTCTGGGCTTTTAGTCTCAAAGAAGGACAAGAAGAGCTCTGAGGCTCAGCCGAAGTTAGCCAAGGGTCAGTCATGGAGGATCCCTGGCTTGGTCAGAAAAGGGGAAAGGTCCACAGTGACAAAGTCTAGGCTCTTAAGGGTCGACAAAAGAGACGGCAATGTATCGAGTTCCTTTGGTGGTTGGGAGCCCTTCGTGGTAATGGGTGAGTCGGCCTGGATGCATGAGAGTCCATCCTTTTCGGGGGGCTCTAATGGAACAATTATAGCGGATGAACCGGCAGCCTCCTCCCTAGAATACACAAGATGGGGATCAATGGAGATCAATCCTAACCCTCCTTCAAGGTCTATCTCAAGTCCCGGATCCCCACCTCCCCCTGTCCAATAATGCTAACCATCCATCAGAGGCCTCAGTGATCCCTCCCTCCTCTGAAGTTCCATAGCCTTTGGTTCTATCTAACCAGTGTGACTAGTTACAGCAAAAGACCACTCAAGGGATACTCAGCAGGATAGGGGACTCAGAGCCTTTATTCTGGGCTCCAAGGCTCCTCTACCAATTGCTGACCCATCAGCTCATCACCCACATGTTTCCCCAACTTTCCAGCCCTCTCCCTCCAAACTCCCTCCTTTACCTTCCTCCTTCTAGAAAGCCCTGATGTTGTTGGGATTTTTTTGTAGGGGAGAAGGGGGCTCCTGACCTGTAATTCCACTGCTGTAGGCAACTCCCAGTGGGGGCAGAAGGGCAACTCATAGGTAATTTAGTCTTAAGAGAATTGTCAAGGGCATTGAGAGATTAAGTAGTAGTAGTAATTAAATGACAATGATAATAACTCAAATTTAGATATCACTTTAAGGTGAGCAAAGAGCTTCACATATGTTAATTTATTTGCTTCTCACATTCACCCTGGGAAGTAGGATTTGCCCAAGGTCACACAGTAAGTGTCTTTGGAAGGATCTGAATTTAGGACTTCATAGGCTCTATCCACTGTGCCAACTATCTGTCCTCAGTGATGTGCCAGGGTCACACCGTTAGTATGGATCACGGACAGGACTTGCTGCTCCCTGCTTGGCCCCTCTCCATCTACTCTGACATATTGCCTTTTCCTCCCTGGTTAATCTAACTCAGGGCCATCACTCCCAGGTCTTCTGTGCCCAGTCTGCTTTGGATTTTTCTGCCATTATCTGGCATAGGGCTCCAAGTATCTCTTGCCCACACATCCTGCGTCTAAAGCTATACTCTGATGGCCCTCTAACACTACTACCCTCCCACAGGGGCTATGACTGCAGGAAGCTCTCACCTCATAATCCACGCCCACCCTATTGAGGGCGATGTTGATAGTGAAGGTGGATGCATCATGGTGTGGCATCAGGGAGGGCTGCTCATCTGGCTTGTAGCGGACCACAAAGGCCAGATCAAACTGGGCCTGGAGATGAGGGCAAAGGAGAGAAAGCACTGTTCACAAAACCACTACTAGGCACAGTTCTTGCAGTAGGCTCCATGGTCCCCCTGGTAATATGTTGACTTTTTGGTGGTCAACATGACCTACTTCAATCAACAGAAGTTTCTAGTGGCGGCTCTGCAGGAGGTAGGATAGAGAAAGCAGGGTAGAATGTCAATGATCACAGAGGCCTCCTCTGTATCATCTGTATAGATCCTTGCAATAATTAATAAATCAGCAAACACTTATTAAGTACCTATTATTCTCAAGACACTGAAGGAAAAAATTTAAACAGTCCATCCCATTAAGGAGATCTGGGGAGATAAAATAAAGGCTGAGTTTTGGGAAGTCCAGGATCAGGGCTCAGAATGCAGGTACCTAGTAACCATGCATTGCAAAGGGGAACTCCAAATCTCAGCTTCCAGGAAATCCCTGGTTACTGAAAAGAGGGAGCTCTCAGACAAAGACAAAGAATTCATGTTTCTCCCAAAGGAGAATGAGCCCTGGACCTCAGAGTTCTGACAGGTAGCATGACTTTGGAGAAAGAAATGGACTCAAGAAGGTTTAGATAAAACCACCATTTCTCAAAGGGTGGTTTTGAAGCTCAGAGGGTTAGAGCTGGGAAGAATGATTAATCCATTTTCTCCCTAAACAGATCCTAGAAGCTGCCACCACAAAGGAGCTGAGGTGGGTCTGCCCCATGCTGGCCCTTTGCACAGGAGTCAGAAGAACCCAGATAGGAGGAGCTGAAGCTAGAGCTTGGGCTCCTCAGCCTGGCATGTAAGGACCTGAGCTGGTGACAACCTGCCCCTCTGGAGTGACTTCCTATTGCTGCCTCTGGTGAATCCTTATTATTCAATCATGTCTGACTCTATGTTCATGGGGTTTTCTGGACAAAGATACTGGACTGATTTGTCATTTCCTTCTCTGGTGTGTCCCTATTTTACAGATGAGGAACTAAGGCAAGTAGGAGTTAAGTGATTTGTCCAAGGTCACATAGCTAATAAGCATCTGAGGGTAGATTTGAACTCAGATCTTCCCAACTCCAAGCCCAGTGCCCTATCCCTTAGCCACCCTTCTGTGAACTCTACAGTAAAAATGCTCTGCTAGTTGTCACCCAACCGCGCCCCCCATTTCCCTTGCTGCCTCTCTGGGCTCACTCACAAAGGCCAGCACTCATGGGTAGCTTGGCCCTTCCCCTACAATGACCTGCCCCTAGTATGTATCACAGACGATGTATGATCACATACTCTGTGTGTGTATGTGTGCCCTCATGTATCATAGACAGGACTTGCTGGTTTCCAGGCTCCTCCTCTTCCTGACTCAAGGCTCAGTTCAGGGACCACCTCTTCCATGAAGCCTTCCCTGATTGCCCACTTCTTAGCCTTCTCTTTTTGTCTTCATTTCTCTGGGTACCTGTAGCACACCCCAGTAGAATGACGCTTTTGTTTTCTTTTCTTTGGCTCCCCGGCTCCTAGCACACCAAGCCTGGCACAGGGGAGGGGATTAGTTAGAAAAGATACCTCCCCCTACTCCTTTGCAGAGGTGGAAGGTCCATGAGTATGGAGCACGGCATAGATTTTTTTTGACGTATTGATATATTTTGCTAATTTTTTTTCTTTAAAAAGATTGTCATATGGGATGGCTTACTGGAACAAGGGAAGGAGATAGATGCTGAGGAAAATTCAGATGATGGTTTAAAAACTTTTTAAAAAACAACCAATTGCTAAATTGAATTGAATTGCAGAGAGGCTGGCTTGCTTAATCCTTGCAGCCCTGCTGACTTCCTGGCATGTGATGACATTCTTACAAGGAAGTGTGATTCTTCTACCCGTCATCTCTTCACACAGGTACCAGGCGGCTAGGACTGCAGCAGCAAGTTCTCTGTAGGAGGGTGTCATGCTTTCCTTCCTGAGGTAGTATGGACAATCTCTCAACCTTGCAAATAAGCACTAGCCTGAGAGATGGGGTTGTGCAAATGAAAATTCAATTCAGGCCAATTTAATTCTCAGGAAGATTTAGAGCTGGACCTTCAAGGTCATCCAGACCATCCCCCTCCTTTTCAAGAAGTGCATTTATTAAGCACCTTCTATATGCAAGGCATTGTGCCTTTAATAAAAACCCTTTGTTTAAGTCAATTTTCTACATGACCTGGGGGAAATGGGGTGGGAAAAAAAAATCCTTTTTTTTTCAAATTTATGGTACTTGTTTCAGCAACTCATTTGGCACCTAGCATGGATGACCTGGTAATGTCCCAAGTTGTTGATTAGCTGCTGATATTATGTATTCAACTATTTATGTCTTGTCTCAACGATACTATAAAATCCCCAGAGACACATCTTCTGCATCATGATATTTGCTAGAATATTTGACCAGGACTGGACACACAATAGGAGTAATTAGTATGAAGTGAATGAATAAAAATATTGGTGTGTCCTCCCTCCTCTCTAGTAGAGAGGTGGTGGACTACAGGTAAAGAATGCTGCATACACCATCAGGAATAGTGTCTGTTTCTGGCTGGTTTTCTTTGGCTATTTTTCTTTTTTATAAGGAATGGCTGGGTAGTGGAAAGTTTGTACCAGGAAATGATTGGTTTAGAAAGGCATTAAGAAAAAGGAGAAAAACATCCTATTAATCATCTGCTTGAGAAGATTTTCAGACTTATTTTAGAGCCACTTGAATTAAAGATGGCTAGATTCAAGGGCATTGGGTAAGTTTTTCAAATAGTGGATCAGACCAAGGAAATTGTAACCAGACTCAATGCTAAGTCAGTTGTTGGGCATTCCTATCCTGAAGGGAAACTTAGGCAACTTTGTTGTCATTCAGAGATGCCCCCCCAAGCACTTGGGTCTGTGGACAGTAACAGAATGCTGAAAAGAGCCAGTTTGCTTTTGCTATCCTGGAAGGGGGGAACATCCCTTTTCATTGCTTTGTGTGGATTGGAGAGTGGGAGAATTCCACCCTGGTGGCCAATACCCAGCCCTCTCTTCCAATCCTTTGAGTGTTCCCTAGGGCGTTAGCTTAGCGGGTTCTCAGGTCCCAGCAGTGGTGGTCCTTCTTGGTCAGGGTCTGACAGGTGTTCTTACCCTGGTGTAGTATCCTGGGTAGAGTTTCTCAGTCATGGGTGCGATATATTCCACCAGGAACTTGTGCCATTCTCTCTCAAACTTGATCTGGTTCATGTGGATGTCAATCGTCGGGACATTTTCATAGCCGCCCTGAATGCGAGTGTCCTGGAATTCAGTTATCAGAGGATACCAGTCAGCCCAGTTAAAATAGACCCCCCCCCCCCCTTGTACTTTTAGACGGCATCTGTGTTTTTTGCTCAGTAACCAAAATAATACCTATGTGTCTAGACTCCACCTTTTCCATAGATCTCAAAGCATCTAACAGTCATTAATGGCAACTGAGATTTGGCTTGATTCAGTGATCTCAAAATGGACTAGAGTAGGAGACAGAGGTCAAATTTGACAGTCAGGAGACCTACATACATGTCCATGTAGATAGAAACTTATAATTCCTCCACATTTAAATGGGAGGAAGGAATGGAAAAAGTTCTATCTTGGAAATCAGGAGGGGAAAAAAAAAGGCCAGACCTGGTAGCACACATCTATAATTCCTTCTCCTTGGGGAGGCCATGGCTAGCAGACATCTTGAGCTCAACTCAAGAGTTCTGAGCCACAATGAACTAAGTCAATCAAGTGTCCATACTAAGCAACATGGCAACCCCTAGGGAACAGGGAGCAACCAGGTTGCCCTAAAGATGGATATCAGACATGGAGCAAGGCAAAGCTATAAGGCTCACCAGTAATTGGCTCCATGAGTGGCTGCTAAACTTCTAGTCTGGGCAAGTTAGGAAGACTCAGTCTTTAAATTAAAAAAAAAAAAAAGAAAGAAAGAAAGAAAAGAAATCAGAAGGCCTGGGTTTTAGATATGATTTGATCACTAGAACTGATGGTATAATTTTGGTTAAGTCACTTCCCCTCTCTGGGCTTCAATTTTCCCCTCTGTAAAATATTTGCAAGAATCTTCCCCCAGGCAGCTAGGTGGTACAGTGGTTAGAGCACCAAGCCTAGAGTTAGGAAGACTTGAGTTCAAACCTGGCCTTAGATACTTACTAGCTGTGTGACCCTAGGCAAGTCACTTCACCCTGTTTGCCTCAGTTTCCTCACCTGTAAAATGAACTGGAGAAGGAAATAGCAAACCATGCAAGTATCTTTGCCAAGAAAACCCCACAGTGGGGTCACAAAGAATCAGACATGACTGAACAACATCTCCCTTTTATCATTTTGGACTTTAAGAAAGACAGAATGGGTGTGGCTTATCAGATCTAGGGATGAAATCGATAAACTTGGTGATAGGAGATCCCCAAAGATCCTGACAGTCTGGGACAACTGATGGGTCATATCTATTTGGATGAAGTTTACTTAAGTCCCTTTGCCAGATGTGATCACATTGATGTGATGTAGATTATAATCTATTATGGTCACTATTGTGGCCGTCTTCATCTGATAACAACAATAATGATATTAATAATGATACACTTAACCTGAAGATGACTTTGTCTTTCTTTGATGATTCACAAGGTACTTTAGGCCGATGTAGGCAGTGGTGTCAAAATCAGAAAGAAATGGGGGGGCCTCTAAGTAGTGTATGAGAATCCCTACTGCTGCATGTTGATTTCATTTTGCAAGGTCTTATAATTGATGCAGAGCGAAGTGTGCAGAACCAGGAGAACATTGTACACAGTAACAGAAACGTTGTAAAGGCAAACAACCGTGAATGACTTAGCTATTATTCTCAGCAATTCCAGAGGACTCATGATAAAAAATGCTATCCACCTCCAGAGAAAGAACTGATGGCATCTGAATACAGACCAAAGCATACATTTTTAGCTTTTTTTTTTTTGGTTCAAGTTTTCTTCCACAAAATGACTAATATGTGAATAGTTTACATGATTGCACATCTATAACCTATATCAGATTGTTTATCATCTCAGAGAGTGGGGAGAGGAGGGAGGGAAACCATTTGGAACTCAAAACTTTTTACAAAATGTGAAAAAGTTTTTACATGTAATTGGGTAGAAATATTTTTTTTTTAATACAAACGTGTGTATCTTAAAGAATTTGGGCTTCTTGTCCATAATACACATCAAATGCTGAACATTTTATTTAAACAAGAAAAAAGATCAAATAAGGTTGAGTCTTAATATCATACTATAGTAAATATGACTGTCATAGTTTTTTAAATTAAATTATTTATTTTTAGTTTACAACATTCAGGTCCACAAGCTTTTGAGTTTCCAAATATCCTTCCCCTCCCTCACCCCTCCCTTCCCCAAGATGGCATACAATCTGATACAGGCTTTACACACATTCACATTAAGCATATTTTCACATTAGTCATCATGACTGTTATATTGAAGAGTACTTTTTTCCTATTGAGATAAAAATGTAAAACTGGCTGTCTATAAATAAAGTATGGTTCCATAAAATCTTTTTTAAACGTCATGTTATCCCAATGTGGAAATATGTTTAGCATGATTGCACATGTATAACCTATATCAGATCTCTTGCCATTTTGGGGAGGGGAGGAAGGAAGGGAAAAATTTGGAACTCAAAATCTTGAGTTGAATGTTGAAATGAATGTTGAAAACTTTCTTTACATGTAACTGGAAAAAATTAAAACACCATTAAAAGAAAAAATATCATGTTATCTATGTTTTATTGTATTTTCATTTACTTTGTTGAATATTTCCTAATAATACTTTAATCTGGTTCGAGTCATATATGGGAGTGTTGTTATATATGTATTGTGTTGCAGGTCATATGTATGTGTTGCAGGTCACATGTTTGACATGTATGTGCAGGCTTTAGGGTCATCATTATTGATGGCATTTTTCATGACATATGGGACAAGGGAAGAAGAGGAGAAAGGCTCGCCAGGAGAGGGGTTCTATGTCCTGACTCTGACATACCCTACAAGTTGTTTGGGGAGTCATTGGGTTTTTCCCCCATTTGTTTTCTTGATAGTATCTTTACTGACTTGTCATATGTTTCTTCCTCCTAAAGGTTAAGAGCAGAAATAATACTAGACAGCATTTACTTAGCACTTTAAGGTTTACAAAGTGCTTTACAAATATCATCTCATTTGATCTTCATAACAACCCTATGAGGGAGGTGGTATTATCACCCCCATCTTACAGGTGAGGAAATTGAAGCCAGGAGAAATGAAGGAACTTGCTTAGAGTTAGAGGCACACAGCTAGGAAGAATTTAGCAGGGATTTGAACGCAAGTCTATCCTGACTCCAAGTTCTAGTGCTCTACCCACAATGCTGACATAGCTATCTCTAAACATGGCTGGAGATTTGAACTTTAGGTTTCACTGCATTATGACTAACGGGAATTGGCTTCATTTTCATCATCATGGATGGAGGGGCTTCACTATGATACATTTCCTCATGTGTGGTCCCTCTTTGGAGATGAAAGTCACTTAGAATGAGACAGACTGCAGACTTCCATAAGGAACTACCCTCCCCAAAGAGGCCATTGATAACAAGAAAGTCCCCATACACTGCACCAAAACATTTACAGCAGCACTTTCTGTGATAGCAGAAAACTGGAAACAAAATAGAGGCTCCCCAGTTGGAGAAAGGCACAGGGATGTAATGGAATATTTCATTCCAGTGCTCTAACAGATAACACATATGATGAATACAGAGAAGCCTGGAAGAGCTACATAGTGCAAAGCCAAGAAAACAACAGATGCGATGACTGCAACAATGTAAATGGAAAGAACCACATGCAAAAAAAAAAAAGTCAAAAGTAAATGTTGCAAAATTCTCAAGGATGAGCCTGGCTTCAAAGAAGAGATGAGAGGATGTAAATGTCTTCTTTTTTTTTTTCTTAAAAAATAGTATTTGCTATATAGGATAGTTCTCTGGGAAGCAGCTGGGAAGGGAAACTATGTTGATGTTTGAAAAAAAAGAGTAGTAAAAAGGGTTTTGTTTTTTTTTTAAAGAATTATCCTCAGAGCCCTGAGTGTGCAGTTTTGCTTTGTCTGCCTGAGTTTCTACGTTGTGGTGAAATTCCATGATACTTAACTGTGGGTAGTTAGGTGGTACAGTGGATAGAGCCCTAGATCTGGAATCAGGAAGACCTGAGTTCAAATTCTGCCTTGGACACTCACTAGCCAAATGTCTCAGAGCACATCACTTCACCTCTTTCAGGTTTCAGTTTATCTGTAAAATGTGAATAATAATAGCGCTTACCTGTCAGGGTTGTCTTAAGGAGCCAATGAGAGCAAGTAAAAGGACTCTGCAAACCTTAAATTGCTATAGAGATGCTAGCTATTATTATTAATTATTATGCCTTAATCTATTTATGTACTGGGTTGAAAATCTTTCAGAATGGAATTAACCAGGTTGTTATTGTTGTTGCTTTTTTGGCTTTTTGGGAAGGCAGGACAATAGGGGTTAAGTGACTTGCCCAAGGTCACACAGCTAGTAAGTATCAAATGTCTGAGGCTGGATTTGAACTCAAGTCCTCCTGACTCCAGAGCCAGTGCTCTATTCACTGTGCCACCTAGATGCCCCAGTAACCAGGTTTCTAAGTAGGTTCATAGATGTAGAACTGGAAGGGAATTGAGGCCAACAGAGGTTAAGTGACTTATGTAAGGTCACACGGGAACTAAATGGCTAAGTCTGGACTTGAACCCAGATCCTCAGACTCCAAACTAAGGATCTTTAAATCTAAAACAGGGGATCAATCTTTTTTTTTGATGCAATGGCCCCCCTCTGGCAATGTCCAGTAAGGCCTACTGACTCCTTCTCAAAATAATATTTTTATTTTTATTTTTTTGCTTTTTTTGGAAGGCAATTAGGGTTGTGACTTGCCCAAGGTCACACTGCTAGTTTTTGTGTTAAGTGTCTGAGGTCGGATTTAAACTCAGGACCTTTTGACTCCAGGGCCAGTTCTCTATTCACTATGCCACCTAGCCTCCCCTAAAATAATATTTTTAAATGAATAAAATACACAACATTACAAAGGAAACCATTATCGAAATTCAGTTATCAAAATATTTTTTTAAAAAAACAAGTTTGCCAACCCCAGACTAAGAACCTCTGGCCTTAACCACAAATATTTCATTTGCCATTGCTTAGCTGCTTCTCCTGACCCACATTTCTCTCAATCAGATTCATGATCTTTTCAATAAATTGATTTTGTTTGGAAAAAATAAAAGAAGATGATAGGCTTAGGTTTTGATTTATTTCTTAGAAGGCTCCTCCTAATCCCAGGTTTTAAAAGACCTCCTAGGGGCAGCTAGGTGGTGCAGTGAATAGAGCACCAGACCTGGAGTCAGGAGGACCTGAGTTAAAATCCAGCCTCAGACACTTAACACAAAAACTAGCTATGCGACCTTGGGCAAGTCATTTAACCACAATTGCCTTGCCCTGCCCCCTCAAAAAAAAAAAAAAAAAGAAGCAAAAAAATAAATAAATAAAGGACCTCCTAGATCTACCATTCTGTTAGCGGAAGGCACATCCCCAGCTCTGATTTTCAATGTTTTGAGAGCCTTTCTAACTCTGACATTCCATATTGTAAAGTCTCTTTAACCTCCAAAATTTTGTTTTCTAAAGCCCTCATTTCTGCTATTCCCTGTTGTGATCTTCCTTCCAGCTCTGACAGTCCATATTTTAAGATTCCTTCCAGACCTGACATTTCATGTTCTATGGTTCCTTCTAACTGAATTTTTTGTTTTTGAATACTCTCCTGGAGCAGGTAGGTGGTGCAGTGGCAGAGTGCCAGGCCTGGGTCAGAAAGATTCATCTTCCTAATTTCAAATCAGACCTCAAACATTAGCTGTGTGACCCTGGGCAAGTCACTTCACCCTGTTGGCCTCAGTTTCCCCATCTGTAAGATGAGCTGGAGAAGGAATGGCAAACCACTCCAGCATCTCTGCCAAGAAAACCCCAAATGTGGTCATAGAGTCAGACATGTCTGAAATGATTGAACAAAAGGGACTCTCTCAGCTCTGACACTTCATGTTCCATCTATCATGAACATTCTATGTGCTATATGTCAATCTGAACACATAGAAAGATTGAATCAACTCTGTCTGTCACTAGCATGACTGGGAAAGAAATCCAGGCCTTCAGATCATGAGCCTTCCACCCCAAACGGTGGGAATTGTCCTTCGAAAAACCCAGTGGTCATCTACATTTAAAGAAGGCTAGGGGGGTGAAAGGGAGTTGATATTTGGAAATGAAAGTGATATAAAAGCAAAAAGTATTAATAGATTTTTTTTTCCTAAAGAAGGTTGCTCCCGGGGCGGCTAGGTGGCGCAGTGAATAGAGTGCCGGCCCTGAAGTCAGAAGGACCTGAGTTCGGAGCCGGCCTCAAGACACTTAATCCACACAAACAAAAACCTAGCCGTGTAACCTTGGGCAAGTTACTTAACCCCAATTGCCCTAAAGGGGAGGCTAGGTGGTGCAGTGAGTAAGAGCGCCGGCCTCGGAGTTGGGATGACCCGAGATCAAATCCGGCCTCAGAAAATGAGCACCCACACATAAATAATGACTAGCCGTGTAACCTTGAGCAAGTTACTTAACCCCAATTGCTCTGAAAAAAAAAAAAAGAAGGTTGCTCCCCAAGCTAGGCAGAGTGGGTGTAATTTGCTGTGGAAACAATAAGGCAGCTGGCAGGAGGCTGAGACCTGCCCCATCTCCCTCCCGCTCTGTCAGGCCCAACCCTCTCTCTCTGCTGTCAGCATCCTTAGAGATCTACCCCCTGTTCAGCCCCTGAGCCTGTTCACCTGCTACCTCTGATGACTTAGTGACCTGGACTGGCAGGAGAGTTCCCCTGGAAAGAGAAACAGACGGCCCTCACCTTGTTATCACCAGCTGACCACTGGCCAAAGTGCTCCATCTCCTCCACGAGCTCATCACAGGCTGTTTCCGTGAAGATGGGAAACCAGTACACATCTGGACATGGCTAGGGGAGATAGGACCCAACAACAGTGACCATAAACATTTATCAAGCACCTGGAGCACTGTGCTAGGCTCTTGGGGAAATACAAAGTTTAGTTCAGACACTGACTGCTCTCTGGGAACTCACAGCTCAGTAACGGATAGGGTCTACACACCAATGCTAAACACAGGTCATTTATTCTAAGCATACCAGAGAGGAACAAAGAGAGGGCCCTGGGGGAAGGGTCCAGGAAGGGCTACTAGATTAGGCAGCAGGCATTTGGCATGTGCACTGGGTAGGAGATCAACAAGGGAAGCAAAGGAGCAAGGGCCTTCTGGGCACAGGAGTCCAGTCATGGCACAAAGGCAGAACACAGAGTACGTTCATGGGACAGGGGTCATCCATTCTGACTGGGGTATAGTGTGTTCAAAAGGTGAATTAGCATGGAGGGGTGGTGCTGCCAGATCATGTAAGGTCTTGAATGTTACGCAAAAGAAGCTGAACTTTACGTAGTATGACTTAGAGAGCCACTGAGGATTTTGGGGCAGGGGATTTTGTGACATGACTAGATCTATGCTTAAAAGTTATGGCTATGAGTGGGGGCGGGGCCTGAGGCCTGAGGAGGAGAGGGAGAAGAAGAGCAAAAAAAAAGAAAGGGGAAGACAGGCGAGAGGGAGAGAGAAAGAGAGAAAAATATGGAGGGAAAGAGAGAGAAGTGGTTAGGGACAGAGGGTGGGAGGGAAGGAGAAAGAGCAAGGGAGAAGAGAAAAAGAGAGAGAGAGAGACAGAGAGAGATGGAGGGAAAAAGAAAAAGAGAGATGGACAAAAAAGGAAATGGAGAGAGAGGGAGAGGAAGAGGAAAAGAAAGAGAAAGGAAGGAGAGAGGGAGAGAGAAAGAGAGAAAGATATGGAGGGAGAGAGAAGTAGAGAGGGACAGAGGGAGGGAGAGTGAGGAAGAAGAGAAAAAGAAAGACAGGAGAGAGGAAGAGGGCAAAGAGAGATGGAGGGAAGGAGAGAAAAGGAGAGAGGGACAGAGGAGGCGAGAGAGAGAGAGAGAGAGAGAGAGAGAGAGAGAGAGAGAGAGAGAGAAAGAGAGAGGGGGCGGTATGGGTGAAGGGAACAGGAAGAAAGAGGTAATTTAGGCAGAGACTGATAGATTTGCTTTCTTCCTTTTTTCAATTCTTTGTAGCTTATCCCTATCCCCACTGCCCTACTACCTGTGCTTAAACCCGTCAGGGTCCCTGCTCTGAACACAGGACTGCCAGTCACCCTCCCTTCCCCTGCCTTAGATCATGACTTTACTAAGCCTCAAGCTTCCCATGGGGCTGTGGCAAGGGGGACCCTTTGGGAAGGACCAGACTGGTCAGGGAAGGATCTAGTTCCTTCCCCATGAACACCTGGCTAGAATGCCCTCTTCCCACCTGTTCCCCAAACCATGCCATGGCCATCCACTCTGCCTTGATGGCTCAGAACCCATGTCCAGGAAGCCTCCTGCGGCTGTGGTGGGGACACCCCTCTAGAGTGGACTGAACTCTAGTTCTGGCTGGGAGTGGGTGGGGTAGAAAGAGGAACTGGGCTGAATTCCTACAGACCCAGAAGCTTGGCCTATTTTATCCCAGTCCCATAGACTGGGCCATCCCTGATGACAACCACCCTCATGACAGGATGCTGCTGCTCTTCTGACCCCAGTAACTCCCTCACCCCCAGAGGTCGGCTCCCAGCCAGGACAAAACAGGAAGACACATCTCTGCAGGCTCAGAGTCCAGACCATCTCCCCAGCAACTGACACCTCCCCCTCCCTCTGCACAGATGCTCCCTCCCACATTCTAGGGCTTTCTTACCGTCTCTACCAGCTTTCCCTTGAGGGCCTCTGTGTAGTTCTCATGGATGTATTTCTCCTTCCAGTCCTGTGGTGAGAAAATCCATGTTTTTAACATTTCTGAACACTTTCCCAGCATCACAGAATTTCAGGATTGTAAGGTACCTCACGGATGATCTAGCCCAACTTATGCCTACTCTTCTTACAAAGTCTATAACCCTGGCATTAGTCAGTCAGTCAACTATGATTAAGCTCATACCATATGTCAGGCACTGTGCTAAGAACTGGGGATACAAAGAAAGGCAAAAAGACGGTTCCTGCCCTCAAGGAGCTCACAGTCTAATGGGAGAACCAACATGCAAACAACTATGTTTTGTTTTGTCTGCTAAAAAATAATTTATTATAGATTATCCTATAATATATAATCTATAATAATGGCACAAACACTGATTAACAACAAATTGAACAACAAATTAGTAAAATGCCTTGGTTTCTTGTTTAGTTTGACAGGCAGCATATCTGTGGACAACATTGGCCCCCAGAATTTTAGGAGCAGGCCAAGGGAAATCCAAGTACCACTTCATACATCTCTACAAGTGTCTAAAACTGCATCATATAAAAAAAAATCTCCATGAACAAGCGTACCTCTTGGTTAGGGGGAGGAGGACTGATCAGATAGTGGGACATTGCCATATACAGAAAGCAGATGGGGTAGGAAACTTCCCCAAATTAACTCCAACAGACACTGATTTTGCTCAGGATTCAGCTCCCAAAAGAAAAGCAGCCTTCCCCTCCTATGTAGGCTGACTCGCTTCTGTCCCTGTCCATAGCAGTAACCCACAGCCCAAAGGCACCACCACGTATGGACAATGCCAAAGGCTCCTAAGTGCCAGGTGAATCTGTTTTGAGTGGGACACTTTAAAAAGCTTCTAAAAAGTCCGTGTTAAGGACCAGGGATCACGGGCCAGGGGGCTCATTCTTAGGCCAAGGCCCAGGGGTGGGGGCATAACTTATCCCTGGCAAGCTTCAGTTCTTAGTGCTACATTTTTGTCCTTGGGGCTTGAAGCAGTAAGACACGAACAAGACATACACAGACCAGACATTCACAGAACTAACTGGAGATAATCAACAAATGGAAAGGCACTTAGCGTAAGGCATTATCCTAGACTCTTCACTCCTCCCTCACCCCATATTTCTAATCAGTTGTCAAACCTTGTCATTTCTGAATCCACAGTATCTCTCCCATTCTTTCCCTTCTCAGTCACCCTTAGTTTGGGCCCTCAGAACCTCTCACCTGCATTTCTGTTTGGTCTGCCAGCCTCAAGTCTCTCCCTACTCCAATCCATCCTCCGTTCAGTCACCAAAGGGATTTTCCAAAAGTGCAGGGCTGACCATGTCACTTCCCTACTCAACAAACTCTAGTGGGTCCCTATCACCTCCAGGAACAAATATAAAATCGTCTGCATGGCATTCAAAGCCCTTCATCACCTCGCCCCTTCCTAATGCCTTTCTGGTCTTAAGCCTCACACCCCACCACGTGCACTTGGATCCAGTAGCACCGGCCTCCTGGCTGTTCCATGAACACAACACTCCATCTCTCCATCCCAGGCATTTTCTGTGGCTCTGCCCCATGCTGGCATCTCTGCTTCCTGGCTTCTTCCAAGTCCCATCTTCTACTAGAAGCCTTTTACCATCCCTCTGAATTTTAGTCTCTTTCCTCTTGTAATGATTTCCTAATTATCCCATCTATAGTTTGTACATGTTTGTTTTGCTTGTTGTCCACACTGTTAGAGTATAAGCTCCTTGAGGGCAGGGACTGTTATTTCCTCTTTTTGTATTCCTGGTACTTGGTGCCTGACACAGAGTATGTTTGCTCACTATCTGACTGGCACAGGTAGGTACCTCCCAGGAGAAACAAAGCATGATTCTAACACTGGCTCTTCCTCAGAAGCCAAGCAAGCCATCTCCCCAGCCAGCAAGCTGGCAATGCACCTTCTTTCTACCTCTGTTTCCCTCTCAGAGCTCCCAGGCTCATGAAAGCCAGAAGGAAATCAGGTTATCCACGATCAACCCTTTCATTTTTACAGATGAGGAAAGCGGGCCCTGGGGAGATTGAGGTGTGTGTGTGTGTGTGTGTGTGTGTGTGTGTGTGTGTGCGCGCGCGCGCGCGCGCACATGTGAGAAATGGGGAAGGGGCCAGTCCATGCATCCCTCTTTTTGGTCCTGCTCTGATCCTTTTCTTACCTCTGGGTTGTTGAAGATCTCCCAGAGGTCATTGTGCAGGTGAGTTGTCTGGTAATTGTCCACAGACAGCAGGCGGCCAAAGGAATGCCGGTTGGTCACAAATAGGAAGACTTTCTGCAGGACAGAAAAGAACAAAGTGGGTTCTTTGCCCCAGGAATGATCATAGGTGACCACTGTTGTTCAATTGTTTCAGTAGCATCTAATTCCTCCTGACTCCATTTGGGTTTTTTTTTTTTTGGCAAAGATATTGGAGTGGTTTGCCATTTCCCTCTCTAGCTCATTTTACAAATGAGGAAACTGAGGTAAACAGGATGAAGTGACTTGCCCAGGGTCACATGACTAGTAGGAGTGTGAGGCTAGATTTGAACTCAGGAAGATGAGGCTTCCTGACTCCAGGCCCAGCACTCTACGCACTATGGTGCCCCCTTGGCAGGCATCTTCTCCTTGTGCTCCTTATCCTCCAGTCATGGTCCTCATGCTCCCAGCCCCCCATGCCACTGGACTTAGCCCCTAGCACTCCAGCTTCTGATAGGCAGGCTTTCACCTGACCTTGCTTGGAAACAGCCCCCCAGGCCACTTTCTGACCACATCCACACCATACCACAACTCAGATATCATTTTCTTCCTGGTACCCCTCTATGTGTTCTCTTCCCCTATTAGAACGTAAGCTTCTTGAAGGCAGAAGCTGTCTGGATGTCTTCTATTGTGTCCCCAGTTCTTAGTACAGTGCCTGGCATAGCGTGACCACTTACTAAATGCTTTATCTGTCCCACAGCACCTATTCCAAAGGGTTGTTGTGAGGATCCAGTGAGTAAATCTATCAAAAGCACTTTGCAAAATGTGAGTTACGATGTTGACTTTAGAACCCTAGACCTTAAGACATGATTACAGCTGCTGTTTGTGCAGGACAGCTTGATATATTGTTCATATGTTGCATCCTAACAGCCCTATAACAACAGCAATGCCTATCTACACGAGCACAGGGCCTAGACCTGTAATTTCACTTACCGGAATAAAGAACTTCCTCGTGAAGACATTCCCTTTAGCAATACAGGAAGGCACCTTCTCTGCAAATGTCTCTATTCTTTGAGAATGTAGTTAAACAGCTTGGCCAGGGTCCCCCAGCCAGTTCTAGGATATCTGAAAAGTTCTTGTTTGCAAAGTACTTTACCTCCCTATTATCCCATCTGTTCCTCTCTCTACTTCGCCTCTGCTGCCCTGCC
This sequence comes from Gymnobelideus leadbeateri, assembly GCA_011680675.1. Lineage (NCBI taxonomy): Eukaryota > Metazoa > Chordata > Mammalia > Diprotodontia > Petauridae > Gymnobelideus > Gymnobelideus leadbeateri. The sequence continues at coordinate 106,515 of WOXC01010566.1, forward strand.
TGGTTTTCAGCTCCTCTCCCAGGACTAGCTCATCCCTTCTAAACTCATCACAAGGCAGCTAACTTAAGCCTTGACTGGCTACTCCACCTCCCTCTGCCTCCCCTCCATGCCCTTGGTTTGGAGGGCTCTTTACCAAATTCCTCCCAATGCCTTCCTTTATAGACAGCAGAAACTGGGCTCTCAGATCACTCCACTTTGTGTCTACGGCTCTGCCTGGCTTCAACTCCACGGGACAAGATGCCCCCTCACTGGGCACTCCTGGTTTGCCTGCCTCTTCCCCTCTCTGCTTTCCTGCCTCCTTTTTAAATCTCCCCAGCACTTAGCATAGCTCCTGGAACACAGCAGGCACTTAATAAATGCTTATTGAACTGGGTCCTCACAACAGCCCTGTAAGGCAGGTGCTAGCCTTAGGGCGACTGGGGTCACACAGCCATAAGTGTCAGAGGCAGGATCCAAATCCGTGTTTTCCTAACTCCAAGCCCTACATTCTATCCACTACACCATGAGGGAGATGGACGGCTCCTCCTGGTCCCGTTTTAAAAGTGAGGAGACATGAGGTGGCTAGGTGCTTCAGTGAGTAGAGCACTGGCCCTGGAGTCAGGAGGACCTGAGTACAAATCCGGCTCAAACACTTAACACTTACTAGCCATGTGACCTTGGACAAGTCACTTAACTCCAATTGCCTTGCCTTCCCCCCTCCAAAAACATTTTTTTTTAAAGTGAGGAGACTGATTCCAAAGAGCTGAGCAGAGCCAAGACAAAGCTCAGGGTTCCTGACTCCAAGCCCCTGGTGTTCTTTTTAACCTGACACAGCTGAAGAGGAGTACAGGGGTCTTCCAAGCTAACCTCCCAACTAGCCCATAAGTAGATACTACACAGGATCTCTGCTATGGAAGAAAGTGCCCTCAGACACAATCAGTTTCAATGCAAACAAGAATCCCGTCTCCACTCTCCATGCCAAGGGTGTGGGGACCTCCCCTCTGGTGAGGGGGAGCCCACCTCCTCTCCAGGCAGTCCATTGTTCCTTTGCATTACTCTAATGCTTCAGAAGAGCTTCCTTCCATCAAGTTGACGCTGGCCACTTGGAACTTCCCCCCACTCCTCTTGGTCCTGCCTTCCTGGAGCAGAGGGTCTCAGCCCTTCAGATACTTGTATGGCAGACATGGCCCTCCTGCGTCTTCTCTTCTCTGATAATCTGACCCTGACTGTGATCATCCCCGGAGGATGCTCCTCTGGATCCTCTAAGGCCCTGACATTTACAGCCAGCCTGGATACTGGCTCAGCCCTGTCTGGCCTCAGAGCCTTAGACCCAAGGCTGGGCTGACATCCCACTACCTTCCTCCCAGACCTGAGACTGACCTGCTCACGGACATTGGAGCAGAAAGCCATATCAGCGTCCAGCTTGCTGCTGTGAAACAGGTCCTTCTGCCGCAGGTCTCCCCGCAAGGTGCTGCCTTTGATCAGGTAGATATTGGAGATATAGGGGACATTCCAGACACCACTAGGAGACAGAGCAGACAAGTCAGAGTTGGGGACAGGAGAGGGGGAGGCGGGGGAGGGGAATGACTCACAATACCACAATTTACAATCTTGGGGCATGACTCCCAAAGACCATTGGGGGTGCCCTATTTCCATTCTGACTACTTCACTCCCCTGCTCTGAAACCCACTGCATAAAAATCTAGTGACCTCTAGACCGGGCTTAAGGCTCTCCACAGTCTGACTCTAGTTTACCTTCCCAGACTATGGGGGTAGAGAACTGGACTTGGCGTCAGGAAGAGCTGAGTTCAGACTCTCCCTCAGATTTTAACTAGCTCTATGACCCTGGGCAGGTAACTTAACCTTTCATCCTCAGTTTTGGGAAGCATAACAGCACCGACTTCACCAGGTCATTGTCTCAAATGACATAACACATATAAATCACTTTGCAAACCTTATAAATGCTAGCTATCATGAGGAGTAATTAGCAGGGTTATTCCTACTGCTACTAGTATCATTATGCCCTCTGTGTTCCAGCCACACAGTACTACCAGGTATACTCCAAACTCTATTCCATCTCCTGGCTGAATTCTTTCACACGACCCATCCCCATGCCTGGGATATACTACCTCCTCATCCCTGCCTCCCATAATCCTTTTCTTCCTCCAAGGTTCAGCTTAGCTATGCATGGAACGGTTTGGCACACAGGATTTGGAATCAGAGGATTTGGGTTGAAATCCTGCTATCTGACACTCACGACCTTTTGTGACCTCAGACAGTTCACTGCATTTCTCTGGGTATCTGGTTCCTCATTTGTTAAACGAGGGGGCTGGATGAGATGGTCTCCAAAGTCCCAGATCACTCTAAAGTTCTGAAATCACTTCACTCTCCTCATTGTAAAACGGAAGGGCTGGACTGAGTGGCCTGTCAGCTCCAGAGCTGACAATGATGGACAAGGCTCACAAAACGCTCTCCTGACAACAGCCCTCTACATAGATGATGGCACAGCTGACCTTATCCCCACTCCACAGATGTGCAATACTGCAGCTGAGAGATGGGCAGGGCAGCATGGCAGTGAACTCCGATGGGAGCCAGAGGACCGTCCTGGCCACTCGCTACCTCGCTGACTTTGGACAACTCAGCTCCTCTCTGGGTGCCACTCTCCTTATCTGTAAGATGACAGAGTTAGTCTGGGGGAGTGCTAAGGCTCCTTCCAGCCAGGAGCCAAGTTTCAGTGACTTGTCCCAAGACAGTAAATGATACCACTGGGGGTAAAACCTGGGTTCTAGCATCCTAGATTTAGAGCCAGAAGGGCCCTCGGAGACATCCAATCCCACTGGGTCATTTTGAGGCAAGAAAACTGAAGTCCAGAGAGGGGAATGCTTTGTCCAAGATTTATAGAGCTAGTAAGATTCAGAGGTGGAATTGGAACCCAAGACTGGGAGGCTAGGGCTATTTCCATCGTACCATGTTGTTTAGAGTCATTTTTAGACAATTTGTGACCCCATTTGGGGTTTCCTTGGCAGAGATACTGGAGTGGTTTGCCGCTTCCCTCTCCGGCTCATTTATTTTTGGAGGGGGGAAGACAAGGCAATTGGGGTTAAGTGGTTTGCCCAAGGTCACACAGCTAGTTAGTGTGTCAAGTGTCTGAGGCTGAATTTGAACTTGGGTCCTCCTGACTACAGGGCCGGTGCTCTATTCACTGTGCCACCTAGCTGCCCCTCTCCAGCTCATTTTTCAGATGAGGAAACTGAGGCAAACAGTGAAATGCCCAGAATCACACAGCTAGTGTCTGATGCCTGATTTGAACTCAGGAAGATGTGTCCTCTTGACTCCAGACCTAGCACTCTGTGCTCTATGGCTCCACCTAGCTGCTCATACTTTCACACCACATTGGTTCCTAATCCTGCTTCTGGGGATCTCCCTAAGTCCACTCTCCCTTGGAAGCCTCTTCCTAGGTTTAGGGCTCTCCATGGTGGTCCTACCCCCTCATTTTACAGATGAAGAACTCCGGTTAAGAAAGAGGGAATGACATGCCTGGGGGCACAGGGATGTTCCGCTTCCAAAATCAGTGCATTTTCCGCTCTCCTACTCCTTCCCTACAGACTGGATTCTCTCTTGCCAAACCATTGCTATATATAACAAGATTCACGGAGACTTAGGGCAGTTCTGGGGGCCACATTCTCTTAGCCCCTCAAATAAAAGCCACCCTCTCTCAATGAGAAAACAGCTCAGGAAGCAGACACTTACATACGTCGCCCTTGGACAATGTCCACATAGTCTTCAGAGCGGGCATAGAAACCATCGGCACTCAGGGCCCCCCAGAAATTGGACCACAGCCTCCCTGCACGGATCACTAAGGGAGCAATGACAGCTCTAGGCAGGGGGGAAAGGGGAAAGAAGTCAACAGATGAGCATGTGTACAAAACAGAGTACCTCCCTCCATCTCCACTGGGGCAGAACCAGCCTTCCAAGAGAGAACAGGATTAGGGGGCTCCCAGGCTCAACCCATCAGCATTGCAATGACTAACAAGGCCTCCCACAGGGCCAATGGCAAGGGAACCCTCCGGCTCTTTCCCACTGAGGGATCTCTAAGCACCATAACACTAAAATGCTTAGGGCAAGCAATAATTTAGGCCAGGAAGCGGCAATGTTTATGTCACAGGCTGAGCTCTGAATGGGTGGTAATGTCAAGATGAGCCATGAAGTGTCAACAATCAATACAGACCTTTGGCAAATGTGTCCTCTTCTACAATACAGTGCTGGTGATAATGACCTTATGCTTACATTCATTTATCTGGTAGCATGGTATTATTTATAGGAGGGGGGAAGCCCCCTATAGTGAACATTAGCATTTTATATTGCTGTATGACATGAGATGAGATCCCTCCAGAGCTGCTTAATCTCCGAGTCCTCCAGACAATTTTTTCCCCAAGGCCTAGGTCTGTATTTCACCCAGGGCTGGGGCTACTCATAGGCCTGACTCTACTCCTACTGTCATAAGAGCCTTAACCAGCTCCATTTCTAACAGAGCTGGTTCATCCTGTTTAGGTGATCTGGCGGCCTTCCCCCCTTCCCTGTTCCTAGGGGATTCACCATAGCAATGCTGAATGTAGTGTGGACACCTGATTCGACTCTTAGCCTCTGAGTTGGTTTCTAATCTATAAAGCTCAGCTCTAATGCTGCCTTCTCCAGAAAGGCTTCCTCCAAAGATTACTTTCTACAATGGCTGTGGCAAAGTAGGTACTTAAATATTTACCAGCAGATCAATTAAATACCTACCAGGCTAGGTGATTGGGATACAAAGGCATAAAAGAAACAAGAAGCCTGCATTCCGATGGAGGAAATGACATGTACAGAAATTACAACAGAAAGGCTAGAGATGAGATTTCATTGGTAGCGAGAATTTCTGAGTGAGGAAACCAGAAGGGTCAGGACCTTGGGAGACAGGGGAGACCTGGAGGAAGGCGCCTGGGGAGCAGAGGGAGGACCACGTTCCAGAGGGTGCCGTCCCGCTGAGATAGCTCTGCTCTCTCTCCCCCTGCTCTTGTGTAGGGCACAGGCCCAGGGAGGGCTAGGGGTGGGAGGTTGGCTCTCACTTGTTCTGCTCAATCAGAAGCCGGAGGGTATCTGGGTTGGTCAAGGCCACCTCAGCATCCATGCTCAAGTAATAGGTACAGCCTCGGTCCTGGCGACACAGGTCCCTATGGGGAGAGAGAAGGCAAGGGTCAGGGAGGGGAAGAGCTAGAAGAAAAAGACCAAGATCCCCTCCCTTCCAACCCTCATGAGAGAGGCCAAGATTTGGCACCAAGTCACTCTCCTTGGTGTCCTAGTACCCCCCTCCCCGACCTGCTCCCAGCCCTACAGGCCAGGAGGGACTGCTGTGGGTGCCCTCCTGATAGCAGTTTTTTTCTTTCCTTTTTTCTATCACCTCTACTTCCATCTTTTTTCTCTCCTTTCTTCTACCTTCTTCCTTATACTCACTGGCCATGCCACTTACTAGCTGTCTGACCTGGAGCAAGTCACAAATTCTCTGGGCCTCAGTTTCCTCATCTGTAAAAAGAGGGGATTAGACTGCATGGCTTCTCAGTTGCCTTCTGACTTTAATCCTTTTTTCCCCTTACATCTCTTCCTTCTCTTCTTCTCTACTCTCTGTCTGAATGTTTTTCTCTTCATTTTGTCAAGAATATAAACTTTCTTCCCTGCCTTAGCTATGACGACTATTTAACTGACTACTTTTGCTAGATAGTTATTTCTAGTGTTGTTATCTTTAAAGATTTCTGATATTATTTCTGTGACCTGTTCTTTCATCAGGACATTCGTCAACAAGTCACATTTCAGCTCCCACACAGACCTATCTCTTTTGATACCATGTTCATTATTTAATTGGATCAGGGAGAACTGGGTCCAAATCCCACTTCAGACACTTGCTCTCTGGGTGAGTCCCTTTCTCTGGCTGGGCCTGAGTTTCCCCAACTGATAAACGAGAGGGCCTCCTTGATGTCCTCTGACGTGACTTCTACCTCCAAATGTGCCATCCTGTGATACCAGGAATGCTGACTGCATTCGGGTGCACGAATGTAGTGAGGAAAATATCTCCCCTTCTGAGGTGGCCTGAGGTGGCCTCCATTGCGCCAAATTTACCAACCACGCTGTATCCCTCCTCCCTGCTTGGCCTTCCCAGGTGCCCGCTGGGTTCAGCAGGGCCACCAACTCCTAATGAATTTATGGCATCCATTTTATGCATGCCCCTGCCAGGGAACAAGTCACGGATTATTATGCTCATCTTCTAGATGGGGAGCCTGAGGCCCGGGGAGAAGCGACTTGACAAAAGGCACACAGGTAGTAAGTGGCAAAGCAAGGGTTCGAGCCCAGGTCCTTTGACTCCAGATAGGTGCTTTCCCCAGCCGCCCTTCTTCACTTGCTTGCCCCCTGGACTCACGCTCCCATGTTCCTGGCATCGGCATTCTTCATCCGCTGGTCCGGGCCCACAAGCTTGACTGTGTGGTACTCGCTGCCATGGTCTTCTATGAACTGTTCCACCTGATCTTCATGGTGTTCCTCCTGGGAGGGGAGAGGCAGGGGTTGGAGATAGGGACTAGAGATGGGGGCAGGGGGGCTCAACCTCCCCCTCCCCCAAGCAAAAAGGAAGGAACTCTGACTTGTGTCAGGAGGCTGGAAGGTGGAAGATTGCGACAGATGAGAGGGGAAGAGACCCAGCAGGCACCCAGTGAGCCCATCCCTGGCATCTGGGCAGGAAGCCTGAGGCAGAGCCTCCAGTCTGACTCAGGAAATAGCACGAGCTCCACTCCAGATGGGCCCGGCCTGTTATCTCATTCACAGGCACACCAGAGGGGCTTCTGGATGGCCTGCTGCTCTGGTTACCTGTGTGACTGCTGCATGCCCCTGGCATAAAAAGATCGAGAGGAAAGATCGAGATCTGGCTAGGCCTGAACCAAAACTTGCAAAATGCTTTATGCAGTATCTAATTTAATCCTCTCAAAAACCCTGTGAGGTTGGTGCTATTTTCGTCCCTATTTTATAGATAAAGAAACTGAGACTGAAAGAGAGGGTCAGTGACTTTGCTAGAGTCATATGCCTATGTAACAGCCTAAAGCAAGATTTGAACTCAGGTCAGCCACTTAGGTGCATTTATAAATCCTTTGCTATTTGATCATGCCAAGACCAGCTAAGAACCAGCCTACGGCATGTGATGCCTGGAGGTGCTCCCTGGTAGAGCCCACTACTCACGTGATTATGTATGAAGAGTCGAAGCTGTTTCCGGGGGTATCGGAGGTTCAGGAGCCTCTTGAAGAACAGGGAGAGGAACGGAGTGGGCTGTTCTATGAAAATTCCAATGAGGACCGAGGGCAGAGCCTCATCCTGGAGGAGAAGAGGAGGGTGAGGGCCCCAGGATGACGGAGGGCCAGGAATCTCAGCTTCCTCTGAGCGGTGCAGGGAGAGGCAGACCATCACACAGTGGGGGTGGGGGCACCTAGCTCTGGGTCAAAGGCCAGATGAGGGAGGGGCGGAGCTGGAGCCAGAATCCAGGAGCCTCAGCTCCCAGGGAAGCCGGGGCTATGACTGTATCTAGGGATAGGGTGAAATGATTCCCTGGGACCACTCGACGGTCCTCTGGTCTGTTCACAAAAGACAACATCAAGAGAACTGGAAGCTGCCTTTGAATCAAGCCAAGTCAAAAGTCTTTATTTTACAGTTGGGGAAACTGAGGCCTGGGGAAGTGGCAGCTCTTTGGTACTAGGTCTGGAAGGGGCTTTAGAGGTCATCTAGTCAAACTCTCATTTTCCAGAGGAGGAAACTGAGGCTCAGGGAGGTTAGATGGCTTAGGATCATAGATCAAATGCTGAACATCTCATCCAATGGCCTCATTTTACAGAGGGGGAAAGTGACCTGCTCAGTGCCAGAGACTAGGGCTTGGAACGGGCCCCTGTGGCCATAGAGTCCAGCCCAGACCTGTCCAAGAACACCCCCTCCAATACCTCTAGAACGTGGTCTTCAGGGAGCCCACCTCCATCTCCTGCGGCAGCTCTGGGACCACCTGAGGGGTGCTACACAGCTTTGAGGGTCAGGGAGCTCTCTAGACTGAGCCAAAATCTGCCTTTCTAAAATTTCCAGCCATGCTGGCAGAAGTTAGAGGCCTCTGGCCAAGCAGTGGAAAAATCCCCAGTTCTGGAGTCTGAGGTCCCGTGAGACCTCAGCTAAGTCATTTCTTTAGAGGTGGGCTCAGTTTCCCTATAGAATGAGAGGGGTGGACTAATTGGCCTCTGAATTCCTTTCCAGTTCTAGATTGAGTATCCTTACACTTCCCTGGGCCTCAGTTTCTCTGTCTGTAAAACGAGGGTGGGATGAACTAGTCGGCCTGGGGTTCCCTCCAGCTTGATCTCTAAGAGCCTCTGTGCAAGCCAGAACCTTGCTTTCGTCATGCCCAGCTTCACGATATCCTGGTGACTGGTGTCTAAAGACTGGCTCATCTACAGCTTGCCCAAAGCACCAATGATACCTGCTTACTCCCTATGGCTTCAGGCACCAGATCTGCTCGCTGGCCCTGAAGCCCAGCCCTCCTAACCCAGAGGAAGCCCCCAGCTTTGGCCTCCCCCTCTCACCTGGTGCCCAGGTCTTACCCCAATGCCCTTCAGGCTCCGCAGGCCCTCATCACACACAGTGCAGCCTGTCTCAAATGTCCAGAATCGAGGGATATAGTTCCCCAGGTAATTCAGCTGGAGCTATGAAGCAGAGGAAGGGGACTCAGGCAGGGAGATAAAAACCTTTTTATCCCCTTCCCCCAGCCCTCTCTCCCCTCACCCCCACCTTCACAAAGCCTTCATAAATAAATACATGCCTGGGCATCCAATACACTAGCTAGTTTTGCTCAATTACTTTTTTTCCTCTTTCTTTTTTATTTTTTGTTACAAAGGGATGATTTATTGTGTCTGGGAAAGGAGAGGGATATATTAAAAAATGAAAAAAAAAACTGTGTGTGTGTGTGTGTGTGTGTGTGTGTGTGTGTGTGTGTGTGTAACCAAGCATGTACTCTGTGGTGGGAACTGTGCTAAAAGCTTTATAAATACAATCTCATTTGTTCCTCATAGCAACATAAACAACATACTGTTATGATCCCCATTTTACAGTTGAGGAAACTGAGGCAGATAGTGGTTAAGTGACTTGCCCACAGTCACACAGCTAGGAAGACTGGATTTGAACTTGGGTTTTCCTGTCTCCAGACCCAGCACATTTATCCACTGGGCCACCTAGCTGCCCTCAGCTCTCAGAAGGGCTCCAGTCTACTGTGGGCCAGTTAGGTTTGCCTTTCCCCAGACACTCTCTGTACCCCCAAACTGATGTAAGCCACTTTATCCTAGGATGCCTTTGCTTGATGGAGGTAGAGGATGGATGGATGGATGGCTTGCTGGCTGGCTGGCTGGCTGGCTGGATAGATGGATGGAGCGATGAGCACTTACTATGTGCAAAGAACTCTTATAAGAGCTGAAGCAGAAAAGCAATTTGGCCCCTGCCCTCCAGGAGCTCACATTCTAATTTAGGTGGAGGCCACACATATAGGATGTCTCAGCTTCGAGTCAGTGGATGAAAGAGTACAGTTAAGAAGCATTTATTAAGTGCTTACAATGTGCTAAGCACCATATATCAGAATCGTGCCATGTAGGCTGTCCCTGCTGCTGGAGAAATAGCCCAGAGCCTGGACTCAGCTGCTCTGTATATCTGGGGGGTCCTTTATGTACAGACTGGACATTATTTACCCACCCTCAGCAAGGTTCATTTTCCCAACCAAGGCTCAGACGGGGACAACAGATATGGAAGGTGAAACGTAAAAGGGCCAGACAGACAAGCCAGAGTCAGCATGGTAAGGCAGCTCCACACACAGGGGATGGATGGCAGAGACAGCCCCAAGGTTCATGGGAGGGCAGAACCATGGTTTGGCCTAGGCCCAGCAGGCTGGGAACTGAAGAGAGGCTCAAGCAGCCTCCTCCTCCTACTCCATGAGAGCCAGGGGACATCCTACCTTGGTGGGCCCATTTCCATGAATCAGGACAGGCAGGGTGTCATACTCCAGGTTCCTTGCTCGGACTTGAGCTGTCTCAAACTTGAGTACCACCTCGTCTAGAAATCAGAGCCGTCTAGAAATCAGAGCCCGGGTTATCACCTGCTCGTGGCCCTTGGGAGAGCCCTGTGGGTGTCTAGGTCTTCTCAGGAAGTCAGAGTGGAAGCCCCCAGAGGGCAGGAATTGTATGCTGTCTCAGCCCACTGAGCGTTCTCAGTTCACAGGGCAGTTAGGGGTGGGGAACCCACAGCTTCGGGGCCACAGGTGGTCCTCTAGGTCCTCAAGTGCAGCTCTTTGACCGAATCTGACTTGTGTGAAGTTTGGATTCAAAGGGCTGCACTTGAGGACCTAGAGGACCACCTGTGGCCTTGAGGCCGTGGGTTCCTCACCCATAGTATGGGTGAATATGAGTCAGTACACTTGGGTCCTAGTTCATGTCCTGATACTCAGTGTGCAGCCCTGGGCAAAGCACGTCCTGACCTTAAATTTCCTCATCTGCAAAATGAGAGTAACATTATGCTCACTGTCCCCTCAAAGGGCTGCTTTGGAGATTCAGGGAACCAGAGGATGTAAACACACTTTAAAAACATGCTCTACATGTGTAAAGGATTCTAACCTGTGCCCCAGGATCTCTCTCTTAATAATAATTAAAACCTACATTTATATAGCACTTTCATGGTGACAAAGCATTTTCCTCTCAAGAATAAATATTACTAAGGACTCCATTTTATACTAGAAAGAGAGTCTGACTTAAGTTGGGAGCCCTGGGTTCAAATCCTGCTTCTGACCCTTAGTAACCATGTGATCATGGGTCAGTCACTTGCAGTCTGTTAATTTATAAATTGGAGCTGATAACACTACTGCTGTTGTGAGGAGAGGCCGTGTAAACCTCATAGGATTACAAGAGCTGAGGTTACTATTTTCTCTGTTTTAGGACTGGGATAGGAAATGGACCTGTGATGTAATCGGTCTGAGGCCAGCCAGGTATAACCCAGCAGGCCTGAGGATGAGGATGGTGATGAGTCCTAGCAGTTCTATGAATAGTACATGTAGGGGCAGCCTCAGAGGCAGGAAGAACTGGGTTCCAGACCTGCTGGCTGTGTGACCCTGGGCAGATCACTTAACCACTCAGTGCTCTAGACACCTCCAAGACTATGAGTGACAGAGAAAACACCCATCTGCCTTGGTGGAGGGCATTTCCTTCCCGGGGAGGTCCAGGCCCTTAGCATTTCAAGTTTGAAAAACACTTTGCATAAACAGGAAGCTAAGCATCAGATAGGAAGTGACTTGACCAAGGTCACATCCATTAAGTTCATTAAGGCTTGCAAATTTTGCACGTGTGTATGTACATACATATATGTGCGTATATAAAATCTCATTTGATGCTCACAAAAACCCTTTAACATTGCCCTTTTTCTAACACAGCATAGAGCAGTGTCATGACTTGCCAAGGGTCACCCAGTTAATAAAACACTAGAACTGGAACTCAAACCCAGGTCTTTTCTTCTAAGTATAGTGTTCTCTCTCTTAAAAAAAAATACATTTATTTCCTTTTTGTTGACAACATTCCGTCCCACAATCCCTTGAGTTGTTCTCTCTTTTTAATAAGGACAATATGACGAACGATAATAATTATTATAGTAGCTGGCATATGTATAGTGCTTTAGGGTGATCCAGGGCCATGATCTCATTGAATCCTTACAACCTCCTTGAGAGGTCCATGCTATTATCCCATTTTACAGAAGAGGAAACTCAGGCTCAGAGAAGTTAAGCCATTTGCTGACTCACTCACCCAGCTACTCAGTATCTAAGCCACGATTTGGCCTCAGGTCTTCTTGCTCTGGGTCCAGCTCTTTCCCCCTGCTGAGAAGACTTCCAGGAGCCCAGGGACACTGTGTGTGGCCCTGGTGTATGATTCCCCTCCCTCCCTCCCGGGGTCCCACATGATCACCCTCTTCTCTGATGTCACCACTCACCTAAGGCTCCATCCAGGTTCTGGAAGATTCGGCAGCGATGGTCCAGGGTGATGTTGATTTTTTCCTTCAGAAGAAGCAAAATTAAACTGGTCAGCAGCCTCCCCTCTCCCAGATCCAGTGCCTCCACTGTCCCCACAGAGGAAGTGACTGATATGGGGTTGCTCAGATTGGCAGTCCTGGAATAGCATCCAGGAGTTCAGGGTGCTGGCCCAAGGCTGCCTCCCCACTGAGAATTCAGGTCCACAGCTCCCCAAAGTTCTCTTACCCTCTGCTCCGGGTCTAAAAAGATCTTGGTATAAAAGAGCTGGTCACTGTCACTGTCCTGGCCTTGCCAGCTGGCCACCATCTTGCTCAAGTTTGGGGCATAGCCAATGAAGCCTGGGAGGGCAACGAAGGGAAAAGGGTGTATATGGAGATCCAAACTCTTTTCTCCCTGATCAGCTCTCCTTATCTGGGAATGGCACAAGTCCACTAGCATTCCTTCTTTCCAAATTTCCCAAAGAGCCCACTTGGTTCAGGAAACCCTCAGAGAGCCCCAGAGTTGGCAGCAACTTCAGGGGCTACTGAGTTCAATCAGTCCCATCAACAGCGTCCCCACCAAGTGTCCTGCAGTCTCTGCTTGACGCCCTCCAGTGAGGGAGAGCCCACCACCTCTTGGGGGCAGCCTACACCCTTTTGAGAAAACTCAATATTAGGCAGTATTTCTTGACATATTTAAATCTACCCCTTCACAACTTTCATCCTCTGGGGCCAAGCAGGACAAGTGTGATCCCCCTTCTATGGATCGGCCTTAATACTCAAGACACCAATTGTATCCACACCAAGCCTTTTCTTCCCCAATCTGAATATTCCTAGCTCTTTCAATGGATCTTCATGGGACAAGGACTCAAGGTCCTTCCCTGTCCCAGCAGCTCTCCTGCAGACACTCAAGCTTATCAATGTCCTTAAAATGAGATCTGCTTGGAGAAGAGGATGGTAAGCCTGTTATCACTCTGGTCCTGGGCATTCTGAGCTCTCTTAACGTGCTCCAAAATGGCCTTACACATAGTCTGAGTGGGGGCCATCTCATAAGACCTAGAAGAGGTCTTAGAGAACACCAACGTCTCATTTTACAGATGAGGAAACTGAGGCCTGAGAAAACCTAGGGTCATAGTGAGAATCAGAGGCAGGATTCAAACCCGGGGCTTCCTGACTTCCAATCCAGGGCTCTGTCCATTGTACAATTCCATGAGCTGTTAGAGCATAGCCCAATTTGTGGTCACCAGCAGCCCTTCCTCTCTGCTCAGCAGACTCCATCATCCCTTACCTCCAGAGCCTAGGAACCTCTTCCCATCATGGACCTGGGGATACTTGACCTCCAGCCTCCGGTCAGGATAGATAAGTTCCTCAGCTGAGAAGACCACCCGGCTCTTGGCCTGTCGGAACTTCTTCAAGAGCTCTTTGGGGCCAGAAGCGAACACCACGTCATAGCTGTGGGGAGAGGAAGGAGACAACGAGGGCATGAGCTGACTGCCCGCCCTCCTGATGAGGAAACTGAGGCCCAGAGAAGCCCAGTGACCCAGAGGACCGTGAGACCATAGTTTAGAGTGGAAAGGGATCTCAGAAGCCAGCTAGTCCTTATTTAATGTCTCTCAGCCTCAGTACTCATCTGTAAAATGGGGATAATAATGGCACCTCCTTCCAAGGGTTACTGTGAAGATCAAATGAAATACCATTTATAAAGTGCCTTGTAAACCTTAAGGGCTTATGGAAGTCCTAGCTATTATTATTACAGATGGGGAAACTGAGGCCCAGAAAGGTTAAAGTGCTTTATAGTATTATAGGACAGCCCTAGGTGGGAAGGGACCTAAGAGACCTCGTTTTACAAACAAGGAAACGGAGGCTTAGGGCAGTCCACTCAACACGGTAACATAGAAGAAGGGATTCCAACCCAGGCTCACCTGAATTCAAATCCGAGGCTCTATGTGCAATGCCACCAAGTTCCTTTCTGTGGAACCCAAGGTTCGCTTTACATGGAGCTAACTGGCCCATAAGGAAACTGGCCAGACAACTTCCCAATTCATTGCAGCTAAGTCTAACAAGTGGCCATCTGGCCCACCCCCTTCTGAGGAGCCCAGGGCACTTACAGACAGCTAGGATGGTTAGTAAGGTTTTCCCAGTAAGATGCCTAAATTTGCCATTCTATAGCCTCCAGTCACTGTCCCTGGTCCTGACTCCTAGGGACAAATAGAACAAGTGTAGAGAGGGAATCGGCATGTAGATAGATAGATAGATATAGCAGCTATAGTGTGCTAGAGGCAGCAGGTAGATCAGTGGGGAGAGCACTGGGCCTGGAGGAAGGAAGACATGAGTTCAAATCTAGACTCAGATACTTCTTAGCCGTGTGACCCTGGGAAAGTCACTTCACCCTGTTTGCCTCAGTTTCCCCCTCTATAAAATGAACTGGAGAAGCAAATGGCAAATCACTCCAGTATCTTTGCCAAGAAGACCCCAAATAGGGGCACAGAGTCAAACATGGCTGAACAGCAGCACATTAAGAACTATGCTGAGTGCTTTATAAATATCTCATTTACTCCTCACAATGACTCTGAGCAGTAGGTGCCATTAATACCCCTCCTTTTTACAGCGAAGGAAAGTGAGGCAAACAGCAGGTAAGTGACCCACCCAGGATCACACAGCTATGGAGAATCTGAGGCTAAATTAGAACTCGGGTCTTCCTGACTGCAAGCCCAGCACTCTACCCACTGTGTCGCCTAGCTACTGAGTAATCTTTCCGGGCAGCAACTCTTCAAATATTTGAAGACAGTTGTCATGTTCCCCCTCCCGGGTCTTCTCATTTCCCATTCCTCTGGTCAGTTCTCATGGCATGACCTTGAGGACCTTCATGCCTAGAGGTCTTTTACTATCTATGATGATGGAGCAGCCATCTCAGGTGGGCATAAGATACAGATAACCTTGGCCAACCAGTGTCATGGGAGTCTCTTGGTCGGCCCTAAAGTCCTGGGCAATAAGGACCACACTTAATCATAAGAGCTGATAGCTACATAGTGCTTACTATGGGCCAGGCGTTGTGCTATTGCTTTACAATTATAAACTCATTTGAACCTCACAGGAGATAGGTGCTATTATCATCTTCATTTTACAAACGAAGAAACTGAGGCAAGTAGAAGTTAAGAGATTTGCCCAGGGGCATACAGCTAGTGAGTGTCTGAGGTCACATTTGAACTCAGGTCTCCTTGATTCCACTCTATTCATTGTGCCTTAATGGAGATCTGCTTAGATAAGGTCTTGCCTAGGTTGCCTTTTCTCTGATATTCCTTAACTCAAAACCAGGGTATGGGTGGGTCTTCCCCCCCAACCTCCTTTCCAAGGTCTTCCTTAGAAAAAGTAAATTTGTGATTCAGAAAACAGAAACAGAAAAACACTAGACACAATGACTACAACCATGGGAATAGAAAGAGTCAAAACCAAGCCAACAAAGGGACCTGAACCCCAAATAACTATTGACCTTAGATAAAAGCTAAGAAAATCTATCACCCTCCCTTTTCCCGCAGAGGTGGGGATCTACAGGGGTGGGATATTTGGAATATTTGTGATGTGTTGGTTGGTTCTACAGAACTGACCTACCTTCCTTCCTTCCTATTTTCTTTCCTTTCTTCCTTCCTTCCTCTTTCTTCCTTTCTCTTTCCTTCTTTCTTTCTTCCTTTCTCTCTCTTTCCCTCCCTTCCTTCCTTCCTTCCTTCCTTCCTTTCTTTTTTTCTTTCTTTGTTACAAGGAATGCTCAAGGGTGAGAGAAGGGGAAAGGCTAATTCTGGAAATGGAGGTGATAGAAAAATGAAAGATAACAATGAAAATAAAAATAAAATTCTGCAAAGTCAGCTTAGCCCTCCCTGGGCACCATAGTCCTTCAACCTTTGCATGACAGATCAAACCACCTGGAGCCATCTCACCTGTCTGTGAAGAGAATGACCTGGTCCTCCTTATCTGCATACTTCTCCAAAGCAGCCTTCAGGAGCCGGACTTTCTGCCCACCTCCTAAGGTCATCTCCTTCTCCCCACTTTGCCAGTCCTCCCCAAGGCCAAGTACCTGCCAAAGAAAGGTGCCTTTAGCATAGATTTGGAGATAAAAACAAATTAAAAAAACAACAAGAAAGGAAGTTTCCCACTTGACACCTGTATTTCTAAGGATCCTTTTTTAGGTCCTGGACCAAGCAGTCCTAAGGAAGCTTATGGGCCTCCTCCCCAGAATTGTGTTTTTCAATGTATAAAATAAAATTAAGAGAATAACATAGTAAATGTTACATTAGAATTTTTATTGAAATATTAAAAAAATAAGTTTATAGGTGCAGAACCCCTGATCTAGCCCCTGATCAGAGCTAAAGAGAGAAGCCAGAAGTGCAGAGATGACTGATGATGCAGTGGGAAGACCAGGAGACTTGAGTTGGAACCCCACTCTCTGCCATGTACTATTGGGGGAGAGGAAAGGCAGTGTAGAAGGGAACTCTGGTCATTTCATCTCTCTAGGTCTGTTTTCTGCTCCATATAATGAGGAAGTTGAAGCAGATGATTTCCAATACCTTTAAAACTTAAGCTCTTCGCTAAAAGGGATTTGAATTCAGAGATGGGGCAGTCCCAGTTTTTCGCAGACAGAATGGAGACAACTCAGCAAGAACCAACATTCCTGGGGCATGTAAACACAATCTGGATTTTTATAGCCCTTTATTAATGAACCAAGTGCTTTTGTCTCAATAAAACCCTGTGAGGCAGGCAGGGCAAGTAATATCATAACTGCTCAATCTAATGGCCTTTTCTCAGTCTTTCTCAGTCTCTCTCTCTCTCTCAGTCTCTCTCTCTCCTTTTTCTCTTCTCCTCTCCCTCTTCTCCCTTCCTTCCTCCCCTTCCTTGTCTCTCTGTCTCTCCCCTTCTCTCTGTCTCTGTCTTTCTCTCTTCTCTCCCTCTCTCCTAGATAGTCTCTCTTCTCCAGAATTTCTGGGTATGCTTTCTCTTAGTTCTCCATCAGACTGCTCCTTCTCAGTCTTCTTTCTGAGACTGCCAACCATTTTACTACCACTAACTGTGAGTATTCCCCTCCCCCACTCCTCCACCCCAAGGCTCTGTCTTTGTCCCTCTTCTCTTTTCTCTCTATACCTTGAGGTTATCAGGTAGCCTCTATGGGTCTCTTGGGTTCAATTATCTCTATGCTGAGACAATAATGTCTCTCTTCTGAGCTCAAGGCCCATATCACCAACTGCCTTTTGGACATCTGAAACTAGATATCCCATAGGAAACTCAGCATGTCCAAAGAAGAATCATTATCTTTTCACCCACACCCCCTTTTTCTCACTAACCTATCTCTATTGAGAGATCATGCCAGTCACCTGTTTGTGAGTCTGGTGGTAGCCTCAGCTCCCCCCTCTTACTCACCCCACAAAGCCAATCAGTTGTCAAATCTTCTTATTTTTATCTAAAACCTCTCAAATCTGTCTGCTTCTCTTTACTTAAACAGTCACCAGGAACATCCAGGCCTTCATCATCTTATTCCAGGACTAGTAATCTCCTAGCTGTTTTCCTCTTCTCAATTCTCTCTCTCCTCACTTTAATTCAACCTCTCCAAGCACAGGTCTGAATGACCATGTCACTCTCTGGCTCAATAAACTTGGCTAGTTCCCTAGTACTTCTAGGATTAAATTTAAAGTCCTTTGTTTGGCTTATGAACAAAACCTGATGACTTCCTTTCTTTCTAGTCTTCCCTTCCTCCAGGTATTCTACAAGCTAGCCATATTTTTCCTCCCACGTGATGTTCCTGTCTCTGGGTGTTTGCCGTGGCTGTCCCCCACGCCTGAAATGCTGACCCTCCTTAGCCCAGCCCTTAGAATCCCCAGTATCCTTCAAATATCATCTCTAGTACTATTTTTTTTAAACAGAAGATGTTTGTCAGTTCCTCCCATGGATAATGCTTTTCCCTCTCAGGTCACCTTTGAGATACCTTGAATATATTTTGTATATGTGTGCATATTGTTGTCCTCCAACAGAATATAAGTTTTCTGAGGGCAAAGACTGTTTTAGTTTTTTCTTTGTATCACTAGCCCTTAGCACAGCTGCCTGGCATACAGTAGGTACATAACTGATGCTTCCCCCTTTCCCCCATCCCTACTTTACAGATGGAGAAAGTGAAGCTCAGGGAGTTTAACTGACTTCAGTTCAGTTCAATTCAATTCAATTCAATATCAAGCACCTACCCAACAACAAAAACAAATACTAGGCTAAGAATTAGGGATACAAAGAAAAAACTCAAACAGCCCTGGTCCTCAGGGAGCTTCCTTTCTACTGGAAAGAAGCACTAGGTAGAGCTATAACACAAAAGATACAAAGTAAATACAATGCCATTTCAGGAAGTACTAATAACTGGGTAGGGGTGGGACCCGAGATTAGGGTCAGCCCCTCCCCCCACAAGTCTTGTTTTTTCCATAAGGTACTTTTTCCTCATTGAAAAACTTTCCCTTTCATATTTACCAATTGGTCTGCACAGTTGTTTTCCCCCAATAGACCCTTCTTAGCTCCCTGAGGCATCAGGGACTGTCCTTTCACTTTGGTCTTTGAACCTCAGTGCCCAGTAGGTGCCTACACATAGAAAGCACCTAATAAATGCTTGTAGGACTGAACTAAATTAGTCAACAGGCATTTATTAAATGCCTACCATCCACCATCCACTGGGGATACAAGAAGGAAGAATTAAATGATTGCCACTGACAAAGGAATAGCATCTTAATAGGGGAGACAACATGAGGATGGATAGACAGACAGACAGATGACAGATTAATAGATATACATATATACACATATATACACATGCACTACAATTGTAAAGTGAATAAATTGTTGTTCTTCCTTAGTTTTCTAAGAGAGCTAATGACATCATAGGGTGACGTCCTGTCCCATGGGTACATTGGGTTTAAATGAGGCAGAGCTGCACAAAGTCGTTGGCCTCACTCTCTCTTTCAGAGTCAGCAAAGTCCAGTGGCCAGACAAAGTCAGAATGACTGGTGATGGCCTGGGACGCAATGGATTCCCTTGGCATCTTTGATATCTGACCAAGCGATGAGCCCTCCACATTGTCTGCTGCAGCCGCCATCATGGCCACTGGAACAAACTATTCTCATCCACCTTTTCCACCAAGGAAAGTCTTCAATGCTTGAGGTAGACATCCCCCTACGTCACTGATGGGTTTGAGACCCCTCAGCTACCCTCAGCCTGGTTTAGACTAGACTGCCTGTTCTCTTGCCTGTGGCCACTGCCCTTGCTACAGCTTCTGGGAGCCATAGGTAGGGGTTGGGTGAATCAGGTGGCCACCAAAGTTGACTGAGCAGGTCAGGCTAGCCTTCACACCAGAGGTGCTAAGACATCGGAAAACACCTTATTACAACAAAAGTGAATGCTTATCACTTGTTACAAAGGAAATAAAGTGCTCTTATTAAACTAGCCATTCACAGTAAACTAAAGGCAATTAACAGCTTCTTAGGTCTTAGCCAATTAGCATTTGTTGAACACCTACTACGTGCTTTATCAGATAAAGAAAAGGGAAGTTTCTAGAACTATTCCAGTCCCCAGAGTCTACTTTTGTAATCCTAAAATGATTAGGAAGGAAACCTAGAAGAAGACAGCCTGCTGAGACCTAAAATAGCAAAAAACAGCAAATGCAGGACAAGATGGAGTTAGCCATGCCAACTGCTAACGAGTATTTTTAGCTCTCCAAACACCTCTTGCAATAGTGGACAGGTCTTTATTTGTCCTCCAAGGATTTTATGAAAATAACAAAATATTTGCTGCCAGTGAGATCTGAATATACAATCCAATTCACTTGCAAGTCAGGACATCACCTTCCTGATGTCCCAGTCCTCTTCAAGAACAAAGGCCAAACTACAACAACCTAGATCTTAGCCTGGCTAAGTCTTTGGAGCAAAATTTCCCACACTCTTTGACTTGTGGATGAGGAAGCAGAAAAGGAGAAAACCCTTGGTCCTGATTCAATACAAGAGAGAAATAACCATATCTCTTAGTACAAACAAACTATAGGCAGGATGAACTGGAGATATCATGGATAAAGCACTTTGCAAACCTGATGAGTTTCTTCAGGGGCCAAGGGTCGGGATTCCTATTTCTTTATCATTCCCCCCACAGTACCCAGAACAGTGTTCTGAACACAGAGAATATGCAATACACTTTCCTGGCTAACTAGACGATTGGACATGTTTCTTCAGCTTTCCTCTGCAGGGGTGGATGAAGAGGGAAAGTAAATACCCCAGGGCCTGGTTCTCCATATTTGGGTGGACACTGGAGTGGCAGGACAAGGGAAAAAGAGAGGAAGCTTTTGTGATTTGGAGAGAATGGAATGCTAATTACACAACTACCTCAGGTGCCAAGTTTGGCAGGAGCAAAACCAAGGATTCCCACTTGACCCTTTTTCTGTTCTTCCCACCAGCAATGAATTCTGTTCTGGGGTTTGTCTGAATCAAGATTTTGCCCTCCTTCCCCATCACATACCACTGTCCAGATCCATCTTGGTTGGACCAATTTTTGAGGGAGTGGTAGGTCTGAGCTCATCCCTCCTCTCAGTCCCCTCCAATTCCTGCCCACTTAACCCTTCTTATTCCAGTTGGTTGTATCTACCCAGCCTGTGGGGGAAGACCTCTCACCTGGACTTTATAGTTGAAGAACTGGGCTGATCTCTTGAAGCGCCGGAATCCCTCTGTCTCTGTGGTGGCCACCGTGAGAACCAATAGATTGTCTGGGAGATAGATGGGGGTGGGGTGGGAGGTGGGAGGATGGTGGGAAGAGGGGTAAGAAAGGATAAGTGAGGAGGGAAGAGAAGGAGAGAGAGGGAGGACCCAGAGATAAATATACCCATATCACTTCCTGTGCCATTTAAGATCCCATCAAAGTGAAGAATGATGTAAACATATCACAGAATTTCAGAGTTGGAATCAATTGAGATGCATTAATTAAGCACCTACTATGTACCAAGCACTGTGCTAAGTGTTAGGGATACAAAAGCAAAATTACGCTGTCCTTTCCCTTGTGGAGGTTATAGTCTAGCTGGAACAGAAATGGCGACTTATACAAAATCATCACCATCATCACTAAGCATTATAAAATGTTATGGTTTGTTAAGCATTTTACAAATATTGGCCCATTTGTGTCTCATAACAACCCTGGGAGGTGGGTGCTACTATGACCCCCACTTTACAGTTGAAGAAACTGAAACAGGCAGAGGTTAAGAGGCTTGCCCAGGGTCACACAGCAAGTAAATGTCTGAGACAGCATTTGTACTTTGGCTTCCTCTTAGATAGATAAAGGATGATAGGGGATAAAGGACTAGCAGATGACAGGATCAGGAAAGGCCTCCTACAGAAGGCAGAGTTTAAGCAGAACCTTGAAAGAAACTAGAGATTGTAAGAGACAGAAGTGAAAGAGGGAAAGTGTTACAGGGAGGGGTCACAGCCTGTGCAAAGGCAAGGAGAGCAGAGACATAGTCCCATGTGTGTATAGGGAACAACAAAGCCTGATCAGATCATAGTGTGTGCAAATGAGAGTCATGTGTGGTTAGGCTGGAAAGGTAGTCTGTGGCCAGGTTATAGAAGGTTTAAAAGCCAAAGAAAAGAATCTACATTTGATCTAGGGCGTAAGAAGGGACCTCTGGAACATCACATGGCCAGATCTGCATTTTAGAAATCACTCTGGCAGGTGAGTGGAGTTTGGAGGCAGGGAGGCCACTGCAATCCTCTAGGTGAGTGATGATGAGGGCCTGATGGAGAATGTTGGCTATCTGATCAGAGAGAAGGGGATGGATGTGAGAGCTATTGGGAAATAGAAAACCAAAGACTGGCTCCATTTCTATGTAGAAATTAGCCATGAGTAACCCACCAGGGTAGCTAGGTGGTGCCATAGTGCATAGAATGCCAAGTCTGAAGTCAGGAAGACTCATCTTCATGAGTTCAAATCTGACCTCGGACACCTACTAGCTGTGTGACCCTGGGTAAATCACTTAACCCTAGTTGCCTCAGTTTCATCATCTGTAAAATGATCTGGAGAAGGAAATGGCAAACCACTCCAATAACTGCCAAGAAAAGCCCAAACGGGGTCGTGAAAAGTCGGACACGACTGAAAAATGACTGAACGATAAAAAATGTACAGGAAGATTAATAATAATAATTATATACCATATGATTAAACAATATAATAATAGTAATAATAGCTGGTTTTGTGGATGTAGTACCTTAGTGCTTTATATCCAGCACTCACAACCCTACATGGCAGGTGCTGTTATCATCCCTATTTTTCAGATGAGGAAATTGAAGCTCAGATGGATTAAGTGACTTACCCAGGGTCACACAGCTAGAGTCTAAGGCAGAATTTGAAGCCAGATTTTCCCATCTCCCAATCCACGGTTCTATCCACCACCTCTATCCTATTCCATTAGTCACTGTACTGGTAAAAGGGATTAAAGGACAAGTCCAGAGGCCGGGCCTGGGGTGGGCTCAGGGAGAAAGGGGAGCAAACAAGGCTGGCAGCCCCTCAGCAGATGGCTGCCGTCTGTTGGATCTGAAGAGGTTGGAGCATTAAGTTGACCCAGATGCTTTATGGGAAGAGGAAACTCTGGCTGAGCCTTTGGGGACCTGGGGGAATAGTTGGTGGAGTGCTGGTAGGGGAAACAGCTTGGCAGACTGGCTGTCATTGTACCAATAGGAACCTGAGGGTTAGGCAGGGAGACAGTCTGCTCCCCCTTGGGGGTCACTGGAAGGAAGGCATACTCTAGACAGAATGGGATAGATCGATTTTCCTGGCCTAAGGGAAACCAGCAAACTGCTGCAGGGTTGGGGCCCCTCTGGCGAGACAGGGACCCTGGAGAGCACAAAAAGCAGTATCAGGTTTCTGAGATGGGAAAGGGACACAGAGGGTGTTTGTGTCTGCACACAGGAATCTGAGAGTCCAGAGCTGGGCCAGGAAGCCACAAAGCTCCTCTCCTGAGCTCATGCTTCGTTGGTTAAATGGAAAAAAAAATAATAAACAGCCCTTCTTCTCAAAGCAGCACCTTAATATAGGAAGAAAGAGCCCCTGACTCTCTGCCTCGCCTCCCCTCCCCTCCTGCACCCCCACACCGCCTCCATGTCATTTGTCTGGGAAATATTCTCATTGAACTGGTCGGTGAGAGGCTACCATAGAAAAAGACAGCTCTCCCTTTTTTTGGCCTTGACCCGGAAACCTTCACAGAGAGAGTGTTCTCATCTTCCCTCCTCCCACCATTACACCCCGCTTATTACGAAGGTGGCTAGGTATCAAAATATATAGAGATAGGAAGGGGTCAGGAAGACTGGAGTTCATTTGGCCTCAGACAGTTAATAGCTGTGTGACCCTGGGCAAGTCACTTAACCTTTGTCTTCCTCAGTTACCTCATATATAAAATGGGGATAATAATGGCACCTATTATTTTGTTGTGAGGATCCAACTAGATAACATTTGTATAGCTAAGGCACATTGCCTAGCACATAAAGAACCTTTAGATAGCATGTTAAATTTTACAAAGCACTACCCCAAATGTTCAAGAACTGCATTTTCCCAAGGGCACAGACTTTCTAAATTTCAGGCTGCTACTGTAACCATTGTACTGCCCCTCCTCCATTCCTTGGTCCCGACCCAGATCAGCACTCCTTCTAAATTGAGTATCTTTTCTCCTTCCTCTTGGGCTGTCCCATCCCAGGAAGGTGAGGAATGTGCCTTCTGGGTCTGTGTAATGCATTTGCAATCATGGAAGAGAATTCTGTCCCCAAAGCCAGCCTGGCCCTTCCAGCAATCTCACCACCTCCATCCTTCCAAGACTTGGCCTGACCCTCAGGCTAGTCTGGCCAAATCCAACCTCTCTTCTCTCTCCCAGCTGGCTGTGGCAACCAATGCTCAGCATTTCACAATGGGAGCCCCTATGCCCTATGGGGAAGGCACCACCTTCGCTGAAAGGTGACAGCAGGGAACCCCAGACCCTTCTCCAGGACCCATATCTAGATGTTCACAACATTTAATAGTGAAATGCCTCACTCAGGTCAAGACGTCTAAAATTTGGCTGGCACTCATTCTAGACTTTATTTTGCTGTAGGAAATAATCCAGCATAAGCAGGGAAAATGCAGTGTTTTAAATCAGAGGACTTGGGTTCTAATCCCAGCTTTGATTCTTCTGGTGTGTGGCTTTGGGGCACTCACTTTCTTTCCTCCGGTCTATAAAAGGAAGGTTTTAGACAGGATCAGAGATGTCAAACATTCGGCCAAAAAAGACTTCTTTCTAGTCTTAACTCTACAATGCCAACTGTAATTAAATAAGTAACAATTTAGAACAAAGGCACAAGCCAGTGGCTCTTGGCCTTTGCCCTGGATGGCCTCAGGACCCTCAAGTGGTCCCTTCATCTGACTCCATGCTGGGAACCTTAAAAGAACTAGACTATGCTAATATACATATAGTAGGCACTTAATGTCCACTGACTGACTGTCAAGGTACCCCATAGGGAATCTTGTGATGTAATGGGAAAAACAACAGACTGGAAGACATGGGTTTGAGTCTTGCCTGTTACTGGGAGACCCCAGACAAGGCACTTCCTTTCTCTGGGCCTCAGTTTCCTCATCCCTCACAGGGTGAATGTGAAAGGAGAACTACATTTGCTTAAGTCAGCTTTGTATGTCCTGTCTCTCCAGACTTCAGGCTGTGGGGGTGGGGGTGCCTCCATGAGGGCAGGGCCTACGTCTCCTATATCAGAGGTGGGCCCATTACATTACACATTCAACCTCATGAAACTCATTTACAGCTGGATATGGGTGTACTGAAGGGCCTTGTCTGGGCCAGCAGGAGGGAGGGGAATCAGTGGGGCACCTGCGGCTAAGTCCTGAGACAAAGCTGGCCTCAGTCCCACTGGGGACTCCTGAATAGGAGGAAAGATCAGGAGATCTCTGGAATGAGAAAGAAGCAGAATCCTGAAGTGACCCTCAGGGGAGTGGAGCCAGAGGAAGAAAGCTGATTCCCAAATGAGTTTTGCAGACACCAAGCCTACTTTTCTCCATAGGCTATGGGCCCCACGTGCCAGATAATCCAGCTTCTTTTACCAAAGGCAGAAAAAGGACCTCTCTGAGTCCAGTTGTTCGGGCAAGTGGGCCTTGGCCTGGAAAGTTCAGGACAAGGTTTCAAGGTGGTGGGGACAGGGACCTGTACTTGAGTCCCAGCTCCATCACCAACCAGCTGAGTGACTTGGGGCAAGATAAGCTGCCTTTCTAGGTTTCAGTTTGCCCATTTTTAAAATAGAACTAGTCATTTCAAAAGAAATTATCTGGGTCTGTGATTTCATTAGCACTGTGGTGTTCCCTGGATGGATGGATAGATGGATGAATGTTTAGGCTCCAATATGGGATTAGTCACTGAACTCCTCTGTGACTCAGTGTATGGGAGTGATGGTCAATGTTTGTCTCCTCCCTTTCCTTCCGCCCTGTCTCCCAAGGGCAGTCTGAAGATGTTAAGGTGGAGAGGCTGTGGGGGGAGTTTAAAAGTACGATGACCTAAGAAATACAAGGCTCTATTCATTAGGCAACTCTAGTATTCAAATGGGTGAGAAATGGTTGTTCCATTGCTGGGTCTTTGATGAAAAGCTAAGTGGAGCACAGCAGTCAGTCAAGAAGCAGCTGTTAAGTGAGCTAGATGCTGTACTAGGCACTGGGGGATAAAAAGGAAGAAAGGAGCAGCCCTTGCCCTCCAGAAGCCTACATTCTAATGGGGAGAACAACATGAAAATTACTAGGCACAAGCAAGATAAACGCAGGGCAGATGGAAGACAAGCTGAGAGAGCAAAGTCCTAACAATACAGGGATCAGGAAAGGCCTCCTGCAGAGGAGAGATCTGAGCTGGATGAGAAGCCAGGGAAGCCAGCAATGCAAGTGGGTGGGCTGGGCACAGAGGCTAGGGGACCCCATCTACACAACCAATTCAAGCAGAGAATGCTAGGACTGGGAGGGCCCTTAGAACACAGAATATCAGAGCTGGGAGAGGTGTTAGAACAGAGAATATCAAAGATGGAAGGGCCATTAGAATACAAACTGTCAGAGTTGGGAGGGCCCTTAGAACACAAACTGTCAGAATTGGGAGAGTCCTTAGAACACAGAATGTGAGAGCTGGGAGGGCCCCTAGAACACTGAGTGTAAGAGCTAGGAAAGGCCTTAGAACAGAGAATGTCAAAGGTGGAAGGGCCCTCAGATATAACACAGAATAGGTCTGGGAGGGCCCCTAGAACACAGGATGTCACAGCTGGAAGCAATCGTCTAGTCCAGGAGAAAAGAGAAAATAACTTATTGAAGGTCACATAGCAAGCTATTTTCACCTTGACACCTGGGGAGAGGTGTGTATGTGTCAATGGGTGTGTGTGTGTGAGGTGTGTATGTGTGAATGGGTGTGTGTGTAATGGATTGCTGTCTGACTGACTGGGAGAATGGTGAAGGTTCAGGACAGAGCTGTGGCATGAGAGCTGGATTTGAAGTCAGAAAATGAGTTTAAATCCTGAGCCCTCGTGTGACCCTGGGCAAGTCACTCAACCTCTCTGAGACTCAGTTTTCTCAACTGGGCAAACTCTCGATGACCTAGTTTGAGCTCCAAAGCTAACATCCAATGATGCTTTGTGTAGTGGAGATAGACTGGAGACAGTGGCCATTGCAGGTGAGAAGGTCAAGGAATTGGACGTCCAGGGCTGGGCTGGAAAAGACTGTGAGCCCTGTCCTGAACTTGGAAAGACAGAGAAGCCTGCATCTGGTCAGGATAGGGAGAAGTTAAAGGCAGAGAAGGATGGGGAGCAAGGACAGAAGAGAGAATCTGGCTGGGTGGAGGGGGGGGAGAGAGAAAATACCAGCTCCTCTTCTTGACTGTGTGCCAGGGGTGAGAGAAAAGGAGCAGCTGGCCCTTGGAGAGCAGGCCAAGTGATGTGACCAGCCTCTTTGGAGAGAAACTGAGCTTGAGATAAGTACCTGAAAGTGGAAGAAATGGGAAAGCAAGAGATCTGGGCTCACTGATTTAGAGAGGGAAAAACTGAAGCCTTGAACAGCAAAATCATTTATCCCAAATCATACAGAAGACCCAGCTAGGATTGAGACTCAGGTCCCCCAGCTGTAAATCTAGCCATCGGTACAGTGAACCACAATACAGAATTACAGAAAGCAAAGTAGATGGAGAAGGTAGGTGACCTCCCACCTGCTTCTCTCAATTTACAGAGATCCTGGGCACTGGAAGCAGGAGGGAAACGAAGGTGCCAGCCTGGCAGCTCTTATTGGTGCCAATGGGGTAAGTGCAAACCCTGGATGTCCCATATTCTCCCCATCTACATTCCACTCCATCTCCAGTCTCTGTACCTTTGCAGAGGTTACTCTCTCCCTCTCTTTTCTCTGTCCCCTTTCTCTCCTCCCTGCCTCTCTCCTCCCTTCCTATCCCCTTTCTCTTTCTCTTCTCTCCCTTCTCCCCCCTTTTTCTCTCCCTCACTCTTTCTCCCCTTTCTTTCTTCCCCTCTCTCTCCCTCTTCTCTCCTCTTCTCTTCTCCCCTGTCCCACTCCTCCCCCTTCTCCCTCTCCTTCTCTCCCTTTGCACACCACTCCAACACTCCTCAGTTCACTTGACCCACACAAAATGTGCTAAATACAAGCCTGTTAATTGACTGGGCACTTGCTAGTTCTGGCCCAGGTTTGAAGAGTGAGAATTCCAACCCCTAACTTCTTTTTTTTCCTTTTTCCTTTTTTTGATTTTGCTTTTTGGAGGGGGAAAGGTAGAGCAATTGGGGTTGAGTGACTTGCCCAAGGTCATCCGGCTAGTAAGTTTTAAGTGTCTGAGGTCAGATTTGAACTCAAAACCCCTAACTTCTTTTTTTTTTAATTAAACAAATGCTTTATTAACTTCTGGTTTACATCATTCATTTCCATCAGATTATGAGTTACATTTTTTCCCTACCCACCACCCCAGAATAGCAGTCCCACTAGATATCCCCTCATCCAATCTGCTCTCTCCCATATCTTCTCCCATACCCCCTTCGACTTTGCCATTAGGGCAAGGTGAATCTCTGAGCCCCACTGCCTGGACATCTTATGAAACATTTAATTTTAAAACTTCGATTTTCAGATCCATTCCCTTTCTCCCTTGTCACCCACTCCCTCTGAGAAGATAAGCAATTCAGTATGTGTTGTACATGTATATCTAAAAACCCCTAACTTCTTGAAAGCCATTTGGACTGGCTGTAATATTTCTCTTTCCCTTCTCAACTCCTAACTTGGTGGCAGTAATCTCAACCAGATACCAAAGAAGGCTCAAAGAGACAGAGGGAGGACCACATGCTGGGACCTGCCAGAGCTCCTGGCCTTGGGCTATGGGTTTCTGGGCACTTTATAAAGCGTCTCAGCACGATGGACGGAGGTAGCTCCGCCTCTCTCAGGACGTGGAGTGGAAATGGGGTACAGGAGGCTTCACAGAGGAGAATCCCGGGGCTCCAAGGGGCCTTCCAGAGACTGCCTAGCCTCCAAACCTCTCATTTCAGAAATGAGGCGACTTGGGCCCTGGAAAGGGAAGTGACTTCCTGACCCAAATTCACCCAGAAACTAAGGGTCCGAGCAGGGCTGAGAACGATCAGAGCAGGGTCGCTTCCACACGCTGTCTGTCACAGGGCTGGGCACCACCGGGCAACCCTTGCCATGCCTGGGCCTGTTGCCTAATGGGTGGGGGGACCACGGTCCAGAGTTCCATCCCCTCAGGCCACCAGGGTAGCCCGTAGCCCCCCTGGTCCTCCGCTCCCCACCCTCCAACTCCCATCCAGTGTCCCAGCACGGACCTCAGGCTGGGAAGGCTGCGGTGCCTGGGTCCCCCGGGGGGCCAGGTCCCTACCTCCGGGCCCCACAGTCCCTCCATCTCTCACACACACACATATACATATACCCCCAGCCCTCCTTACCCTCTGGCTTCAGATCGCTCTTGGCTTCGGCCAGGATGAGCCAGCAGAGCGGGGCCAGCAGCGGCCCCAGCAGCAGGGGCCGCATCCTGGCGGTCAGAGGGCTCTCAACCCAAGTAGGCAGGCAGCGGGGACTACTGTTTGGGGGCTCGCTCACAGGGAGCCTGAACCGCTGGCTGCAGCGGACAAAGCTAGGAGGAACAGCGGCTGAGAAGGCTGGAAACTTCGGGAGCCTCGGCCTGCCACGCAAGGGAACCGCCCGCTCCGCCCCGCCCCAAACGAGCCCGGGGAGGGACTGGGGGCGTGGACAGGCAACTGGGGTACTGCAGGAGGGGCCCGGTTAGCCAAAGAGCTTCAATCACCCCCTCCCTTTCCTACTCAGCTGACATCAGCACTTTCGCAGGTCCAATGATTGAGAGCTGGAAGGCGTTCATTCTAGCCAAACTCTTCCATTTTACAGATGAGGAAAGTGAGACTCTAGAGAAGGTGAAATGATTTGCCCAAGGTCATACAGCTGCTAAGAGCCAAACTCTCTTCCTCTGACTCTAAATCGTGTTATTTTTCCTTGAAGTCAGCTGTGGGCAGTTCTCCCATATAAGGCATTCCCCTAATTTTGAGTATTCTAGGGATCTGACCCCATTCCTCATCCCCACTCAACCCTTATCTCTGGTACAGGAATAACACTGACACTACCCTTCTGGAAAAAGAAGGGTCAATTAATTGTCCTGGGGGGACACTTGTTATTCCTTGGACTTCTCCAGCCAAAGCGTCCTTCCCTGGTCTTCCCAACGTTTGTGTTAGCAAAGTGCCAGGCTCATAATTAGCAACTTAATTAATGGTTTTTCATTCATTCTGCACAGAATAGTCACTTGTGTTTGTTCTTCATTCTCAAAGAGGACCATGACATCAATATGGAGTTATTAAGACTTGCAAGTGAATTGGATTTAAGTGAGGGAGGGCTATGGAAAGTCACCAGCCTCACTCTTTCTTCCAAAACCATCTGGGTCCAGTGGCAAGATAAAAATCAGGATGGCTGCAGATGGCCCCAATGCAGTGAGAGGCCTTGGCCTTTTCTGAGCTAAGAGCTTTCCCAGGTCTCCGTTTGTGTGAGGCAATACCCATTTAATGACTAAGACTAGGTAAAAAAATGAGGCAAAGAATGACCTCTTTTACTTAAGTCACAAAATAAATAAAATCAATCTGGGAGGGGAAAACCCTCAGGGTTTCCGGCCAAAACAGAAACAATTATTATTTACACTCACTATGAGTCAATGGGGTCCAAGCAATGACCAAGTGAGGCTTGGGCTTGTTGGCCCAACAATGAGAGCCAGTGATTCGGGTTTAAGGCATGGTCCATGAAAAAGAAATCTAGCCCATAAACCCCAATACATCTTGCTAGGTTTTAAGGGTCAAAATTTGTATTTCTTTGGGCAGAGCACCGGCAGGTAAGGGTATGATTCCCTATGTGGACAGAGGGATAGGAAGGAAGGGAGGAAGGGAGAAAAGAAAAAAGGAACTGTGTTACCTAACTGGGATTGGTCAACATCTCCTGGAAAATCTTCCCTATCCTTCTCAGTGTCTCAAAGTTCATACAATTTAACAAACATTCATGAAGCTCATCCTTTATCAAGGTGAGAGGCAGTAGAAGTATAGTCCAATAGTGGGCTGGTCTTTTTCATGAATGGAATTCCCTACATTGGGGAAACCATAGGTTCTGACCTCACTGCATTCAAAGCACTACACTAGAGGCTTGGGATTGTTGTTGTTAAGTCATGACTGACTCTTCCTGACCCTGTTTGGAGTTTTCCTTGGAGTGGTTTGCTGTTTCCTACTCCAGTTTATTTTACAGATGAGGAAACTGAGTTAAACAGGGTTAAATGACTTGCCCAAGGTCATCCAGCTCGTGTCTAAGATCTTATCTGATCTCAGGAAGATGAGTCTTTCTGATTCTACCCACTGTGCCACCTAGTTGTCACTAAGGATTCAAAGACAAAACAAGTCCAGGTCCTCCCTCATCCCTCATACGGTTTACATTCTTTTAAGGACAGGGTTGAAATTAAGCAAACAAACAAGTACTAAGTGCTTACTACACACCAGGCTGTGGGCTAGGTGCTAGAGATAAAAAAAAACAAAAACAAAAAACCCTGAAACAGTGCCTGCCCTCAAGGGGCTTACATTCTAATGAGGGAGACAACAGGCACAAACATAAAATATCTATAGAATGCATACAAAACAGATATAAAAAATCTGTCTGGTGGGGGAGATACATGCAGTTTTCAAGATCACTATGATAACATTCCTTCCTCCTACCTCTAAGTACTTCCATAAATGGTTTGATCCTCACCACAGCCCCAAGATGGAGTGAGGAGAGATTAAAGTGAGGCTCAGAGAATGACTTGTCCAAGACTACATCAAGACCACATCATTTTCAGGCCACTGTTCTCACCACTACACCAAGACCTTAAGGCACAGCCTCATTTGCTTTTTTGGAATCGTAGACTCTCCAAGTTGGAATCTAGGTCCTGACCCTAAATCCCTGCCATGACAGAACAGGTTCACCCAGCCAGTATATGTCAGAGGTGGAACCTGAACCTAGCTTGCCTCTCTTTACAAACTCCTGAGTTATTAGTATTACTCCTAATTATACTAGAGGAGGAGGGATGGATCAGGCCATCCAGGACATTCTGAATACAGCTCACACAGCAGGAAGAAGTCAGAACAGGATGCCAGATTTGGTGGGGAGGAAATGCAGGGGGCAGGATATATCAAATTTTAGAAACTCCAGGGAAGATCCTACAAAATCTCCCCAGGAAAGTGGCTCTCTGGGGATAGTGGCCACTGAGGCAATGACTAGCAAATAACTGATTCATCCTGGGCATCTAGCTGGTGTTTTTGTTTTGTTTTTGTTTTGGTCCAGTCCCATTGGTTTGTCTCCAGGACAATTTCAGGGAGCTTGGGCAAGTCTCCTTACTACAGCTCTCTCTCCCATCCCCCCAGGCAGTGATTTCCTGTTCCTGCCTTCTCCAAAGCTCTGAAGCCTGGACTTCACCCAAACTTCATTCAGACTCAAGGTCTGCCTTTTTAAGAAGCAGCTGCTGCTGCCAACCCAGATGTTACTACCAGTACGTGCAACACGTGCTCCTTCAGTTCTCAAGCTTGCCAGCAATTTAAAGGCACAGGCACTGGCTTTCTTGGGATTTCAAAAGGGGAGCTGAGGCTTGTTTGATAGACAGAACTCATCCTTAAGGATGCTAACCCGAATTCCTCCTTTCCTTTTATTGACTCTTTTTACTGGCAGCCCCAGGAAGGGCAAACTCCAAGATGGAATCTGTCAAACATTGTCCAAAGTCAGTCAGCCAGCATTTATTAAATGCTTACTATGTTCCTAGCAGCTGAATTTGAGCAGAATAGTAAGAGGCTGAGGTGAAGGGGCAGAGCCTTCTAGGGATGAGGGACAGCCACCCAGCCAGACTTTTATAATAGTGAGAGATCCCATCTAGAAGTCAGATGGGCTGCCTTGGGAGACAGTGAGTTCTTCAATGCTATGAACAAAACCAGAAGACAAAGGGAAGTTGCCACTAAATGAAAAGACAGTTCCCAGGTCTTATTTTGAAAAGAGAGGGAGAGAGAGAGAGAGAGAGAGAGAGAGAGAGAGAGAGAGAGAGAAAGGAGTTGGTTTTATTGGGCATCCAGAGGCAAGGGGTTTACATGACTTTTTCTAGGAGATTGACTCTGAAAGAGAGGAGAGTTATGGGATGGTAGTGGTTAGAGCTGACTCAAGTGAAGGTTTTTAATGTGTAGTGGGCCTACTAAAGTCCAAATCCCAAAGAGAGCATAAAAAGGGAAAAGGACCCACATGTCCAAAAATATTTATAGCAGCTCTTTTTGTGGTAGCAAAGAATTGGAAATGAAGGGGATGTCTATTAATTGGGGAATGGTTGAACAAGTTGTGGTAGGTGATTGTGATGAATACTATTGTATGAGCAGGCAGATTTCAGAAAAACCTGGAACTTACATGAACTGATGCTGAGTAAAGTGAGCAGAA
Organism: Gymnobelideus leadbeateri; assembly: GCA_011680675.1. Taxonomy (NCBI): domain Eukaryota; kingdom Metazoa; phylum Chordata; class Mammalia; order Diprotodontia; family Petauridae; genus Gymnobelideus; species Gymnobelideus leadbeateri. The sequence continues at coordinate 139,589 of WOXC01010566.1, forward strand.
CCAAGAGAACATTGTACATAGTAACAGCAACATTGTGCAATGACCAACTTTGATAGACTTAGCTTTTCTTAGCAATACAGTGAACCAAAACAATTCCTAAGGACAATGCCATCTACATCCAGAGAAAGATGAATGCAGATCAGATAGTACTATTTTTGCTTTCTTTTTTGTGTTTTTTTCTTTTGGTCTATTTATTCTTTCACAACATGACTAATGTGGAAATGTTCTACATGATTGCACATATAAAACCTATGTCAAATTGCTTACCATCTTAAGCAGGGATGAAGTAAAGGACAGAGGGATAAAGCTTGGAAATAAAAAAAAAATTAAGTGAATGTTAAAAATTGTCTTTACATGTAATTAGAAAAAATACTATCTGAAAAAAAAAGTGTAGTGGGAGGGGTAGACTGGGGTCCTTCCCTAGGATTGGGGTTTTTGCCTTGGCTCCTTCTGTTGGGAAATGTGCTTGGGTCCCTTGCTAAAGGTCCTTCCTGACCAGAAGCTCCTGGTTGAGCCCTTGGTCACCATGACTAGGATGTTGTGTTGAAGATGGCTGGTACTTAAGTTGTCTCCCTATTTTGAGCAAGTTTTCTTGGGATTAAGGTAACATCTCCTTTGTATTTTCAATTGGGGAGAGGAGGTAAGATATCTTTTGAGAACATGTACTAACTTTGACTAAGCCAAAGGTGGACCTCAAGTCCCTGGCAGCCTAGTCTGTTTTGTGTTTCTATGAGCTCTATTCATTGAACAGTGACATCCTAAGAGACAGATGTTTCCAGGCTTAGTGGCCATTTCATGAGTTTGAGAGTTCCTGGGTTGGTTGTAGCTGTCTAATAACAGGTGTTTCTTGCAACTATACCACTTCCCAGAGAAGCTGCTGGGGCTCAAAAGACTAAGAGAGCCCATCACTTCTGGCTAGCAAGACCTGGATTTTGTGCATACTGTACAGTACAAGGTGTGCTGTTCAGCACAAAGCTGTGTTCCAAAGTATTCTTTACCTCCTGAGACAGTATGAGCACAATGGATTATTATTATTTTCAACTATTTGTTGAAATAATGAACAGTTATCAAACTGTCTTTTGTATTTTAAGTATTTCTTTTCCAATTGTGCAATAGCTGTCTTATACCTACTATGTACTTTGTACATTGAGTATCTTTTCTAGAAGGGAATCTTTTTAACACAGACCCAAGCCATGAGCCATAGATAAGCTCTGCTGAAGACATTCTCCTGGGAATTCCTAAATAGTGACATAATGAAGCAGAGTTTAAGAAATATCTCATTTTCTCTTTTTGGGATCAGACTCCTCCAGGACTTTACCCCAGAGTCCAAAGCAAGAGCCCCTTATGGGAGAAGATCTCACCTAATTTGAAGGCAACATAAACATCTGACTGTATTTGAAGGAGCTGGGAGATTGCTTGAAAGCCTATTATCTCCTTCCATTTCTTCTTCCTCTTCTGTTTTCTCATCTTTACCTTCTTCCTTCCTGTAGAAGTTGGATGACCACTCAGGAACAGAGTGGTCCTAAAGCTAGTAAATGTTTGAGGCAGGATTTGAATTCCTGATTCCATGCACTATGCCACCTAGATTAGATGATCCCAAAGATGACTTCCAACCTGGGATTCTGTGACATTTCTTTCTATTTGAGGAAAGTATTGGAGAATAATAGGTTAGAGGCAGAGAGACCAGTTGAGAGATTACTATAATCTTGACAAGAAAGCTTGTCCTAGGGTGATGGCAATTGGGGAGTGGTGTAGAGGGTGTGGTAGACAGGTAACAATCCTCTTAGACTACATCTAGAATACTGTGTTTAGTACTGGGAACGCATTTTATGGAGCTTGTTGACAAGGTAGAGATCATTCAAAGAAGGGTCAATCAATTTGTCAACATTTATTAAGTGCCTACTACATGCCAAGAACAGAGCTAAGCACCCGAGACACAAAAAGAAGGGTGACCATGATGATGAGGGAACTGAAAACCAAGACATACCAGAAAAAGTTGAAAGAATTAGGGCTGTGTAGCCTGAAGAAGAGAGGACTGATCAGTAACTAGATCCATACTTTAAGTCTTATAAAGGTGGGAGATGGGACAAGAATCAGCCAAGTTCTACATGGGCTCTTAGGGCAGATCTAAGAACAATGGGGAGTGTGGGTGGGGGAGTGTAGGGGAAACATTTCTAACAAAGTCCAGAGGTAGATTAGTCTGTCTCATAAGGCAGGGAGCTTTCTAAGACTGGAGGTTTTCTAACAAGGGCTGGATTTGTAGAAGGGAGGGAGTCCTCTTCAGAAAGGGGATGGACTGCATGGTCAAATTGCAAAATGAATTACTTTTCCATATCTTTTTCCCTCATTACTTCTCTTCAACTCACTTATCAAACTCATTTTCCTTGTTCTTGGGGTCCTTCCCCCCACTCCTCTCCCTACCCCTCTCCTTTTTGGCTCTTGCTTTCTTTTTCCTTGTCTCTCCCTTCCTTCAACTTTTACCTATCTCCTCCATTCTACTTAATCTTTCCCTTCCCAACTCTATGGCCCTTTCTGCCTCCTCCTCTCCATCCCCTCCATCCCTCCTCTAAGACTCTGTCTCCTCTTCTCTGGTCCCTCCTTCCTTCCTCTCTGGCCCCTCCTCCCTAGCCCCGCCCCCTTGGCCCCTCCTCCCATCTCTCCGGCACTTCCCATTCTCTCTTGCCCCTCCATCCCTTCTGGGGCTCCTCCCTGTTCCTTTCTGGCAACTCTCCCTTCTTTCTAGCTCCTCCCCCTCCAGCACCCCTTACTCTGGTCCCTCCCTTTCTCTTCTCTGGCTCCGCCCTCCATCTTTAGACTACCTCCCGTCTTGTTTGGTTTCTCTCTGGCTCCCCATCTCCTCTTTCTTTTCTCTGGTCCCTCCCCTTCATTCCTCTCTCCCAATCCATCTACCTTCCCCGATCCCTCCCAGCTTTGCCCTCAAGTTTTCCCAACCTGTCGCAAAAAGCTTGTCTTCAGGACTCCTTCCGGCGGCGCTTTCCGGCAGGGGGCGGGCCGAAGCGCGAGCTGGCGAGCTGGCGGCATCGGCGACTGCGCATTAGCGTCGACCGGAAGCTGAAGGTGTCGGCGGCGTCTGCGCATAATGTCGGGCGGAAGCTGAAGGGGACGACTGCGGCTGCGCAAAGCGGTAGGCGGAAGCTGAAGGCGTCGACGGCGTCTGCGCAGAGAGGCGGGCGGAAGCTGCGGACGGGGCAGCGGCGGCAGCAGCGGTGGTGGCCGGCGGTGGCCGGGCGGCGGCCCGATGTGGCTGCAGCAGCGGCTCAAGGGGCTGCCGGGGCTGCTGTCCAGTAGCTGGGCCCGCCGCGTGCTAGGGCTGCTGGGCTTCGTGCTGCTGCTCTCGTGGTACGTGGGCGGGCGGGCGAGACGGACGGGTTCCGGGGCCGGGGCGGGCCTGCACCTGCTGCCCTGGAGCTCGGGCCCCGGCGAGCCCCACGCCGCGGCCCCGCAGGCCTGCGTGGAGGCGGCCACCCGCGCGTGGCGGGCGCTGCAAGAGCGCGGCGAGGCGGTGCCGCTGAGCGTCCGGGCCCCCGACGGCGCCGCGGCCCCGGAGTCCGCCCCGGCCGCGCCCCCCGCCCTGGTAGGCAACGGCTTCCTGGCCCTGGACGTGAGCCGCAACCGGCTGTGGGTGACGCCCGGAGAGCGGCAGCCGCCCGTGGCGCCCGAGCTGACGCCCTTCGTGCAGCTGCGGCCGCTGAGCGCGCAGGCCGAGGCGGGCGCCGCCGCGCTGCTGCTGCGCCAGGGCCTGGTGCGGCGCGTGCGCTGCCTGCAGCCGCCGGAGCAGCCGCCCGGGGCCGTGGCCGGAGGGGCCGCTGGGGCTGGGGGGCCGGCGGCGCCCGCGGGGGCCGGGGCGCAGTGCGTGCTGCTGCAGGAGGACTTTCTGGCGCACCGCGCGCGCCCGCACCTCTACGTGCAGCGCATCCACATCCACAACCCCACGGAGCGCGTGGCCGCGCTCTGGACCGTGGGACCCACGCCCAGGCCGCCCCTCAAGGCCTTCAGCAGCACCCTGGAGAAGGCAGGCGACCACCAGTTCCTGCTGCACTCGGGACATTCTCCCCCGCTGCCCAACGGCAAGGTCAACCTGGTGGTAGTGGCCGCCAAGAAGCTAGTGGACCTGCTCCAGGTGGCCCCCAAGTCACTCTTGGACGAGGCCGTGCTGTGGGTGGTCTACATCTCGGAGCCCGTGGACCTGCGGGCCCTGAAGGCCAAGGGGGCCAAGGAGATGAAGGAGCTGAAGGCCCTGCAGGACATGGCCCGCAAGGAGATCTTGGAGCTGATGGAGATCCCCGTGGCCGATCTCCTCTTGGACCACCAGCAGCTCTGGGCCCAGCTCTTCGCCTCAGGTAATTGCACCGGGATTCCCTGGGAGGGGGGGCGGGTCTCGTGGATCCTCCGGAGTGGATCGAGGAGTGGGCAGGTCTGGCAGGGGAGCGTGCAAGCCAGGAGCCTGGTCCCTGTAATTATCTGAAATTGTTGGTGTTGTTCTTCAGCGTTTTTGACTCTGGCCCTAAGTGCAGGGGTCTCCCAAGTTAGGGTTTTGTCCTCACTGCTTCAAGGACAGTGACCCTTACTCCCTGGCAGCCTGGATCACTGCCAGCACACAGAAAAGGTTTTTCCATCTTGCTGTCCAAGAAGTGATTGTAAATCATAGATGAGAAGTAGATTTTTACTTCCTTCTATACACCTGCAAGTTGTCTGCTGTATTTGACTGCTTTAAGGTAGAACTTGATACTTCCCAAAATTGAAGGGAACAGGATTGTGGTGGTGTAGGGGACCAGTCATTTGAGATTTTTTGTGGAATGGGACATTTGGAATGAATTTTGATAGTACTGTTAGGGCCATAATCAGGATAGCAAGGAGTGTGGATCTTCTCTGAACAGTTTTTAAAAGGGCATTTTCTGGTATTGGAGGAGACCTGGAAAGTTTACTTCTAGTACTGGGTAGGTTAGACTAAATGTCTTCTGCTCTTTAGAGAAAATCTGGGGCTTTTAGTAGATTGTAAGTTCAGTAGGAGTCAGGACTGTGGTGTGGTGGTCCAGAAAGCTAGTAGGATTTTAGGCTTTGTTAAGAGAATCGAGTTTAAAATATGGGAGTGATATGTCTATTCTGCTTGGGTCAGGCTGTATCTGGAAGTATTTTGTTTGCCTCTAGACACTGCATTTTAGGAAGAACCTTGAAAAGATGTGGAGGGCATCCAGGATGAATGCCATACAAGGATCAGTTAAAGGAACTCAGAATGTTTTGTGGGGAGAAGAGATGATTTAGGGAAATCTTAACTATTTGAATAACTCTCGTGTGCGAGAGGAATTTCTCTGCTTGTCCCAGAGGACAGATTGAGGAGCAATGGGTAGAAGCAGTGGACCTAAGTTCAGTGTAAAGAAAAATTATCCTGACAGTGACAGCTCTTCAGAATTGGAAGAGGCTGAAGGTAGCAAGTTCCCTAGCACTGGAGGCAGTAAGAAGGTTAAATGACCACATGATAGCATGGATATACTAGAGAAGGTTCTTGTCTATTGATCCAATTAGGTGGCTTGGAAGTTTCTTTCAACTTTTAAGGTTTGGTGATTGTGTAATTCCTGTACCCCAGTGGATACCTGCTTTTTCTTCCATTCATAGCTAATTTCTTTACTTTATTGTTATAGGGGTTGAAATGAAGAAGATCAATGATGCTCACACACCATCTAGCCTGACTGTCAACTTGACACTGTACTACATGCTGTCCTGCTCACCAGCCCCTTTACTGAGTCCTACCCTGAGCCGCTGGGAACGAGACCAGATGGAATCAACTCTGAATTATGAAGACCACTGCTTCAGTGGTCATGCAACCATGCATGCAGAGAACCTTTGGCCAGGAAGGTTGTCCAACGTTCTCCAGATCCTGCAGCTCTCTGATGTGTGGAAGTTAACACTCCAGAAACGGGGGTGCAAGGGACTGGTGAAGGTGGGGGCCCCTGGGATTATGCAAGGAATGGTGCTCAGCTTTGGGGGTTTGCAGTTCACGGAAAACCACCTTCAGTTCCAGGCAGATCCTGACGTGCTCCACAACAGCTACATCTTACATGGGATCCACTACAAGACTGACCATATCAATTTGGCTGTCCTTCTGGATGGGGAGGGGAAACCATTCTTGCATGTGTCTGTCAAGCCCCACAGCCCGCCCGTCAAGATCTATGCCTGTGAGGCTGGGTGCCTGAACGAGCCTGTGGAACTGACCTCAGAGCCCCAAGGCCACATGTTCCCTGTCATGGTGACCCAGCCCATCACCCCCCTCCTCTACATCTCCACAGATCTGTTGCACTTACAAGACCTGAGGCACACTCTGCACCTGAAAGCGATTCTGGCCCACGAGGAACACATGGCCAAGCAGTACCCCGGCCTGCCCTTCCTCTTCTGGTTCAGTGTGGCCTCCCTCATCACACTGTTCCACCTCTTTCTGTTCAAACTCATCTACAATGAATACTGTGGGCCCGGAGCCAAGTCGCTCTTCAGGAGTAAGGTATAAAGCTACCACCTCTAGCTGTTCTCTGGGCTTTGGGGAATCCAAGTCCCCTGGCTCGTGTTCTGTGCCCATGATGGTCCTGGCTCAGAGGGTGGGGCATAGCCTGAAGAGTGCTGGTACCTTCTTTCTTCAAGCTGTCCATCAGCCCTTGTGCTTCCTATACAGGGAATGCTACAGGAGGTGGCAGTGATTGCTTCCTCACTTGCTGCAGACCAAAAAGGGCTCTAAACAGCTGGTGGGGAGGGCAAAGATATGGCAGTCCAGCTCCTATGTACTGATTAATTAGGATAGTATTGGACCTTGGAGTCTTCTGGCTTCCTAGCCGCTTGGGCGTCTCCTTACCTTAGTTTTTATTTGATGGTAGCATCAATACCCCGCCCCCAGATTGGTGACACCCATGGTTAAAATGAGGGTGGCACCTCCTTTGCTGCTTGTCAGGGTTAATCCTTGGCCACCTGTGGGCATCAGGTCCTGTCAGGGTATGGACTGCACAGTACATTAAACTCCATTGTTCCCTGATGACTGTCCCATAAAATGCCCCCTTTCTCCTGTGGGTGGTGGTATGGTGCCATTCTTTTTTAGCTACCCTGTAGCTTCAGGACCCCTAGGAAACAGATTTTATCTTGGGCTACTAAAGGGCTGGGATGAGCCTAGAGGTTTAACGTATCAAGGAGTATAGTGTACAGAGGATTGAATGTGGGGCTTGAGGTACAAATTGCTTCCTCTGTTCTGCCCTCAAATGCAACCTTGATGACAGAGAAGAAAAGTGTCTGACCCCTCCTCTTGGAAGAGAAGAATATGCTACAGTACTGGCTATTCTTTTGGGTCAAGCCACAATACAAACTTTTCCCTAAATACTTGTTCCTCCTGTAATAAAGGGGGAAGCCTTAGGGGACCCAGAAAAGCCCAGCTGGTCTTGATTAATGGTGCTGGAAAAAGGGAAAGTGTCATTGTAGCTTCTAAAAAGAGCTGCCTGCTTGGTGGCCAATCCCAGGATGAGGGTGGAGAAAGAAATAGCTCCTTTACTGCAAAAATGGAAGAGGTGGTGCCAGTCACTTGGAAACAAGTCCTTGTGTCTCACAGTGAGAGACCAGATTGAAGAGCAATATGCAGATGGCCTCCCCTGGTTGTCAGAGCAGGTACCCAACATGCATTGCATGGGACCAGCCCTCCCTGAAGTGCCAGAGCTGCTCTCCCCTGCTGGCTGGGGAGCCTTCTTGGCCTTTGCTCTCACTACTAGGGGCTCGCCTACATCCAGGGCCACAAGCTCAAGCTTAAGCTCTCACCATTGATTTTTCCCCCACTTCTGAATTCTTCCTAAGGAATAGCCAAGCCAGGCTCAGCTCCTGCTGAATGTCCCTGCCTTAAGTCACTGGGTTGAGTTAGTGAATTTTTTTTACCACTATTTGCCCAACCTTTCAGGTGACCATTTCTCAACCCACCAAAATACTCTGTTGATCTGCATTCCTCAGTCCGCAGCTGGTGGCTGAGAATGCTCCTTTTCGTCATTCCTCTGGCACTGCTACCCTAGGCTGGTAGCTATTTGCAGGGTTGAATCTGAGCCAGGATTGGATGCTGCTCAGAGTTCTGATCAGTAGCCTGCCTTTCTTAAATAGTTCTGTAACTGTGCGCAAGAGTTGGCAGCGAACAGTAACACCTTGTTTTATTAATTGAACAGGAAGATCCCAGTGTCTGAGTGAATTAACAGTACCGCTTTCAGCCTCCATTTGCACAAGACACCCAGCACTCGAAAAGTCCTGCTGCGAACAAGGACCTTTTGAAAGCAACAACCCTATTGTGCCTTGTTGGGGAAAACCAGTGACTCGGAAATGTTTGTGGCTGTTCAGGAGTTTTACATTGGAATGAATGAGTGTCACTTTGGGGATGAGGGAGGGAGAGGCTGTGTTGATCTTTTGTAAACTTCCACCTTAATAAAGTGAACCTATTTGGAAATTACTTGAAATTGACCTTACTCCTTTAGCTTTCCCCCTTTTTGTCTTCCAGGAAGAGACTTCCTTCCTGTACCTGCCATCCCTTGCCACGTTCTCCTTCTAGCTGAAATCTCAGCTAGAAAAACTCTCTTTTCCTAATTTAATTTCTTCTGCCTTGAATGAATTTTTAATTTATTTTTGCTTGGGAATTTTGGGTGGTTTCAGCCTCTAATTTAGATAGCAGATCACTGAAATGATTTTGGATCTGTTTGGCCATTGGGGAGCTTGGCTGTGTGTTGCTAGTGTGGTTCATTAGGGACCCAGTTAGAGGGAGCCTCGACAAGGGCAGAAGGATGCATTCACACAGCCTGATCAGAAGACTTAGCATTATTGGGTTAGATTTGGAAGTGCTAACTGTTTCTTAGCCTACAGAGATTTTTTGTGTTTTTGTATTTTCTGACTGTTTGGGGATGGGCTTGGGAGGGGGAGCATTGGGCTTTCTAGTGACCAATGATTGTTGAGTTTTCAAATACCAAAGCTTTTTTGTTTTGTTTTTAAATAAATACCTTTCAAATATGTGTGGTGTCATGTTTTGTGTGTGGATAGCACCTGTCTTCCAAAGTAGTATATGAAAGGTACCTTCCAGCAAGGAGTTAGGCTAGTTTCAGTTCCTTTCAAAGTGAGCCAGGCCCCCTCCAAATCCTAGTTAGGCTACTTGGTTGAGGTGGGTTGGCCCTGCCAAGCTGTTTGATTTTTGTATTTGCTGGTTAGCCTACCTGAATGGGGCTCTGGGCACAGGTCTTTGTAGCTGGCAGAAACAAACATTTCCTGTGGCTTTTGGGTGGAGCTGAATTCTGTGTTCCCAAGGAGAACATGTCAGAATGGGCATAAGGAAATAGCACCCAGTGTCCTTTTTAAGTGACCATCAGATAACGTATCAAAAGCGTGCTATTATTAGACTATCTCAGTCCTTACAATAGACCTATAAGGTGAGTGCTGTCATTGGAATCTGTGACCCAGGGGTTCATGACTTATCCAGGGTCACAGCTAACAAGTGTCTGAAGAAGGGTTCGAACCCAACTCACCCTTGCTCCATTAATTGCAGTGTCTTGTCCAATATGTGACGCTGGCTTCCTCTGTGTTTGCTGTTAGCACAGTCTTTTCAGTGACCCCAAATTTAGAGGTCCTCAGAGATGGGATTTGAGTCACTTTCCTCACACCTGGAATGCCCTGGGAAATGATCACTATTTTCTGTTAACTTTTCTGTTCCCAGATAGGTTTCTAGTTTAAGATTACTTAACGGGTTTCATTTGGAGGAAACTGCGGGTTTGGCCTGCAAGAAATGCAATTTTTTTTCCTTTTTGGAGGGCAATTGGGGTTAAGCAACTTGCCCAAGGTCACATGTCTAGTTTTGTGTGTGTGTGTGTGTGTGTGTGTGTGTGTGTGTGTTTTAATTGTCTGAGGCCGGATTTGAACTCAGATCCTCCTAACTCCAGGGCCGGTGCTCTATTCACTGTGCCACCTAGCTACCCTAAGAAATGCAATTCTTAAGTTCAGTGTCAGGGTACCTACCTTTCAGGTTTTATCATTCTGCCCATCCCAGGCCCATGCCTGCAAATTTTGGAGATTGCTTAGAAATTGATTTAGAACCAGCATGTCTTAAGTCCCAGTGCCTGGCTCCTAGTAAGAGTTTAATAAAGTCTTGTTGAGAAGTCCTTATTTGCTGTGTGATTTGGGGTGACTCATTTACCTTCCCTGTGCCTCAGTTTCCTCATCTGAATAAGGAATAGGACTAAGTGGCTTCTGATGGTTCTAACACCTGCATTTTATAGGAGAAAACAGGCAAGTTAAGTGATTTGTCCAATACCAGCTGAAGAAGGGTTCAAATCCAGACCTCTAGTCATTTTATGTGCTTTCTGTTCCTTCGGCTAGTTTGGAACTTTTTCAAGGATAGGAAACCCTTCTATGTTCCCCTAGGGCTTGGACACAAGTGCCCACTGGATGTATGCTGAATGAATAAAATTACAAGTAAACTTGAATATTTGCAGGTTTCCATAGAATTGGATATTTGAGCTGTAGACCTTTGATATTTAGATCTAATAAAACTTGCTGATTTGGCAGACAACTGAGACCCAGAGGAATAAAGTAGCCTGCCCAAGGCCACACAGTAGTGGGAAGTAGTAAAAGGGTTTGAGCCCAGGACCTCTGACGACATCCACTGGTTTCCCCACTGTTTCACACTGCTATACTACAGCCCTTTGGAATCTTACTTAGGAGGAAAAGTAGTGGATCCTTGTCTGTAAATCCCTCTCAGTTCTAAATCTATGGCAGTATAATTCATTTACCCTGTCTGGTCCCCAGCTTTCATGCTCATTATTTTTGTCCTAATTCAAATCCTTATCACCTCTCACTTGGATTAGGGCAGGAGCCTATAGCAGCAAGCACCCCACAATACCCAGGGTGGCTCCTAACACAGGTTCTTAGATCTTGCTTCTCTAAAGGAAAGCAACTCAAAATGTGTTAATCTTGCTTTAATCAATCAAACATATTTACCTAGTTCAGGGGAAAGAGTCAGCACCCTGAACTTCAGAGTATACAGACAGAAGTTATAAGAAGACAGAGAAACATTTCAAACAGACAGGCCTCCAACTGTCTGACCATTACATAAACCCATACCTAGTCAAGTTAACAGAGAGGGAAGCATCAATATCTGGGTTCTCAATGGCTGCCCAGAGTCTCGTCTGGTCAAATCACACAACACTTCTCAAAGTGAGCCCCAAAACAAAGCCTCACAACATAAATTATATGGCCTTCTCCTGGCTCAGAGAATGTAACAACCCTCTTGATCCACTATCCAAACACAAAGTATCTCCTAAAAAACAAGCCTCCCACCACAGGCTCCTGGTGCACTTAAGACTATTAAAAGGGCCTAGGGGCAGGGAAGATCTTAAATTTGTATTCCCTTAACAGAGCCTCCCAACTGCTTCCAGTCTCCTCTCAAACTCATGCTTCTGCACATCTGTCAAAGTAATCTTCCAAAAGCACAGCTCTGATCACATTACTTTCCTTCTGGAAAAACCCTCAGAAGATCTGTCTTGCTCAGTGAATAAAATGCAAATTTGCTCAGTATTTGAAACTGAGTCCAGTCCAACTTTTCCATTCCAGTTGTACATGCTTGGTTCTAGCCAGACCTGTGAACTTGCCACTCCCCTTTTTTGTTCTGTCCTCCCACCCCTGCATGAAGCCTAATACAGTGGAAAGACTGCCAGATTTGGGACTGAATAACCTGCATCTGAGTCCTGGTTCTGCTACTATTAACAAGTCAGTTCAGTTCTCTAGGCTTGAGTTTCCTTGTCCATAAAGTGAGGGGGTTGGATTAGGTGACCTCTAAAGTTTCTTTAGATCTTTAAATCTGGGTTCTTATATTCTATCCCATTTCTGGGAACTACCACCATCTCTGCTGATTGAATTCCCTTCCTTTAAGAACTCTGAGAAAGCTTTAAGATAGCTCAGATGCCAATGCATCCATGAAATCTTCCATGACTTCCCCCACCTTCACCCCTGCATTAGAAGTGCTCTGTTCTGTCTTGAATAAATCCTGCAACTCTGGATATGTGTGTATGTATATCTATGTATGTATGTATATATGTGTGTGTATATATGCCCATACACACATACATTATAGATATATACACATACATATTTAGAATATATTTGTCACATAATTCCATTTAAATTATTTTGCATTTCTTCACTCTCCTCCTCCACTCAACCCCCTCCTCAATTTTTAGCTTTTTTTTTTTTTAAAGCAATTGGGGTTAAGTAACTTGCTCAAGGTTACATGGCTAGTCATTATTTATGTGTGGGTGCTCATTTTCTGAGGCCGGTTTCGATCCCAGGTCATCCCAACTCCGAGGCCAGCACTCTTACTCACTGTGCCACATAGCTGCCCCTAATTTTTAGCTTCTTGAGCAAGGCTGTTTTGCTTCCTATCTCTAGTGCCTCACATATTCTGCCCCTCTCCCCCCCACCCCCGCCAGCTACTAGTGCCTCCTTCCATCACATATTAATTTTGTATATATTTTTATATGGACTTGTCTCCTCTGATGGAAAGTAAGCACCTTGAGGGCAAAGACTGTTTAATTTTTGTCTTTATGTTCCCAAGATCCAGCACAGTATCTTACTTATATGTGTTTAAAGGTTGGTTGTTGTCCTTCATTCTCAAAGAGGACCAACATGACATCTCTATGTTGGAGTCAAGGTGCAGTGTGTCCAACTGTGGCTGATCAGACCAGTATAAGCTCAGAAGGCTCTACTACAGGTCACACGCAAGTAGTCTACATAAACATTTGGGGTGGATTCTCTAAATCTGCACATCTCATGTTTCTTTTGAGTTACTTCAATGGGGGGGAGGTTCTGTGCCAGCATCTCCCATATTTTACAATTGCTACTAAGCTTCTTAAGGATTTGTTGAATGCCAGACAGTATTTATTGAGTTGAATTTGCCAGAGGAGGAGATTGGACTCAGTTCTAGCCCTAACTTTTTGAGGTCTTTTCTAGTACTAATATTAAGGTATTTTCCCAACTTTTAGTATCCTCTGTTCAACTCTTGTAGCTCTAAAATCCTTTGTTTTAAGGGGCCTAATAACTGGTATTCTCTGTTTAAAGGTCCTTCCCAACTCTGACATTCTGTGTGCTAAGGTCCTTCTCATCTCTGACATTCTGTGTGCTAAGGTTCCATTCTTCCCAGCTCTGATATTCTTTATCAAAGGTCCCTTCTAGCTCTTAGAGACTATGAAATTTTCTAAGTAAAATCTTTCTTTCCTTCAAGAATTAGGGCACTGATTTCTGACACCTTGTCAGCCATATGAGTCCTGAATCTATTGTGACAGGTGTGTTCTTCAAACCAGACTTGTAGAACAAAGATTCCATTGACATCAGAAGATCCTATCCCAGAATCCTAGACTTTGAACCTTAAAGGGACCTCTAATTCTTGAAGTGTGGAAACAGCTGTGAAATGCTCAGTCTAAAGCATCTAAATTTGGTGTAGGGGAGGGGAGAAGACCTGTGAAGTACCTTTCAACTCTCATAGTTTATTTGGTAAGGCATCAAATAGAACCCTTGGACCCTGCAGGTATCACATATAACCCTCAAAACACAGAATATCAGAGCTGGAGTGACCTTAGAATATAGAATCTTAGAAAAAAATGTTAGACCTGAGAGGAGCTTTTTTTTCTCTCTTCCATTTTGCCTTGTTTAGGCAGAACAAAGAGGCTTTTGTTAGGTGGTTTTCTCTAGCAGCAGAGACTTGTGTATAATACTCAGGTAACTTTCATTGCTCCCTAAACTCTAGCCAATGACCAAAACTGAGAGTTAAATTTAGAGATTTCTTCCCCTCCTCAAGGAAGAAAAAATATAGGAATTCATAGGCTTACAGAATGCTGGGAAGAGCCCTTAGAACACAGAATGCCAGATCTGAGAGGGGCCTTTGTATAATACATAATGAAAGAATATAGGATGTTAGATCTGAGAGAAACTTTTAAATGTACAGTACTAGAAAGGGATATAGAACTTGGGCAAGTCTTCTAATCTCTGGATGCCTCAGTTTACTTATCTGCCAAATGGAGATAAGAATAACTCTAGACTATTTTCGATACTCTAAGTTTCAAGTCTGAGTCTGTTTCAATAAGTTGAATTTCTCTTCTTTGCCTATTTGAAGTCCGTCTATTAAATTGTTTGGTTTAGCAGAATGATTTAACCCTGACCTGGAGGCCTGGATTCTATTTCATGAGGCTATTCAGAGGATGAACATTATGGAAAGAGCTTGGACACAGGGTCAGGAGATGTTGGGGAAGTAAAAAAAAAATCAGAACCACAGACTCTCAGAAGAGACCTCGGTGGTTATGCATTTCAACCCAGACAATATCTAATCCTAGAGTCTCCTCCATAAAATGCTGGACATGTAGTCACCTAGCCTTTTCATGAAGACCTGCCTCACCAGTCAAAAGATAAAATAGCAAAAGACCAGGAAGAGCAATTATACAAATGCAAGTTAGAAAATAAAAACCTAGAGGTGGGGAAAGGAATTTCCTAAGCCCCAGGGACTGCTAGCTTGACACTGAGTGATATAATCATTGCCTTTTGGACCTGTTTTCCCGAGCCCCCAAATCTGGAAGAGATTGTAATGGCAATTACCAGTCTGTGTAACATGTCTGTGCTTGGAAAACTTAGATGGAAATTTACTCACTTGGGTTTTTAGCTCCATTTTCTACTATGGGCTGTTCAAAAAAGCCAGCGATTTTCAGTTTACAACCAGAAAATAATGGGGGACAGGAAGGGAGGGATTTTAAAATAGCTGTTACCAGGTGGGCTGTCTTGAGTTGGACCTAACCAAATTGACTTTCACGTTTTAAATCAATGTAAACAGATGAAGAAACTAAAAGGACTGAGTAATTAATTTCTTATTCAGTTGCTATTATTAAAGCAATGACTAAGCAGTGAGAGAGGGTCCTATCATTAAAGCCACATGAAACCCATAAAGAAAACCTTCCCCATCTACACTTTCTCTTCTGATTCTGTCTTCATTGACTTCATTTGTGCAGCAGGAGACTATACAGGACTTAAAAGCTTTTGCATGAGTGAGATCAAAGAAGACTGTGTTATTTTCATTTTACAGATGTGGAAACTGAGGTAGAAAAAGGTTGATCAATTTGCTGATTCACACATTGTTAGTGGCACGATGCATACACCTACGGGCATGTCCACATCCTTTTAAAATATTGAGTTTCTCAGAGCTATGATTATCTCATGCTTTTGGGGGAAAGAGTCTATTTTTAGATATGTATAAATAAAGTAAACAATGGGATTCTTATGAAATTTGCCCGCTAAGCAGGGCATTCTGTATAGAAAAAGTTCAGATAGAAGGAAGTCCAGAGGACCTCATCCTAACACAGTCAAGATCTGAAACAAGTGCTGGGGGAAAGACGAGAATCCCCAGTGAGGTGTGTGGCTAGGGCTGATTTCAGTGTTTGCACCTCTGTAGTAGTGGTCTACTCCCACTAGATTTTTATGTGACTCTCATGCAGTGCCTCCAAGAGCCTCATGACAAGCCCTCGGAGCCCCAAGTTGCCTACTCCTAATAGCCTCACTTGAATTTTCTGGTAGAGCAATTGTGTACACTGGATGCTGTGGTGCTGGGGAGGAGAGGAGAGAGAGCTAATCATTTCCCCTGACTCTGGCACCCCATCTGTAGAGGCTCCTTCCCTCAGGTATGATTTTGTTTCTAGCCAATTCCCTCAGCTTGTGAGGGAATTGGCTTCTTGTGCTTGACTTGGTTTTCCTTTCAAACTAGCTGAAGGAAACAAACAATGGGAAGGAGATGTGCCCAAGGCACCACTTCTGTTATAGTACCAACTCATCTCAATCCCAACAAAACTGCTAGACTTGTTTGCTTAGAAGTGATCTGAGTCCATTAAAAAAAAACCAAAACAG
The DNA here is from genome assembly GCA_011680675.1 of Gymnobelideus leadbeateri. Classification (NCBI taxonomy): domain Eukaryota; kingdom Metazoa; phylum Chordata; class Mammalia; order Diprotodontia; family Petauridae; genus Gymnobelideus; species Gymnobelideus leadbeateri. The sequence continues at coordinate 155,528 of WOXC01010566.1, forward strand.
ACTAGGGGCAGCTAGGTGGCACAGTGAGTAGAGTACCGGCCCTGGAGTCAGGAGGACCTAAGTTCAAATCTGGCCTCAGACACTTAACACACCAAAAAACTAGCGGTGTGACCTTGGGCAAGTCACTTAATCCCAATTGCCCTCCAAAAAGCAAAAAAAGAGAAAAAAACCAGACTGTACTGGGAAGTTATAAAATTTGAGTCAGTAGTTCTCTTTTGTTCAGTTCAAACATCCAGCCAGGACTTTTTCTGATGAATTTTTGTACTCTAGTTGTAAAATCTCTTTGTCTCTTTCTCCTCCCTTCTACCTTTCCCTTTCTTTGTTTCTATCTCTCCATGTATTACTGTCTCTCTTTGTTTCTCTACATCTCTCTGTTTCTTTATCATTCTCTTTCTCTGTTTCTGCCTCTCCCTCTTTGGTTCATTCTGTCTCTCTACATATCCTCCTATCTCTTCCTCATTCTCTTTGCCTCTCGTCTACCTCTAACTCAATGTTTCTTTTCCCATCTGACTTCCTAACTCTGTTTCGATGAGCACACACACACACATACACACACACACTTTCTCTCTCTGTCTGTCTCTCTGTCTCTCTGTCTGTCTCTCTGTCTCTCTCTCTCTCTCTGTCTCTCTCTCTCTCTCTGTCTCTCTCTCTCTCTCTCTCACACACACACACACACACACACACACACACACACACACACTCACAACTCTCAGGCTTGTGGCTGGGTGTCCAGTCATAAAGCCCCTGTCATTGCAGGCCCCTCCATACCATAAGAAGTAGCAGGTGCTGCTTCTGTTCAGACCCATGAAGGAAAGGAGGACTGGGACAGACTGAAAACATTATGGTGAACTTGACTAGGCTGGAAGTAACCAGTATGTTGAGTCAACTGGGACAAACCCTTTCCTCTTAGAAATTACTCAAGGCAGGTATCTAGCTCAATGACCTCCCTATCTCCAAATATAAAGACATTGAAGGTGCCCAGGAACCCAGCCTAGACAGTCTATGCACCAGGGAAGGGAAAAAAGATCAAATGGAAGAGAAACAAGACAAAGAATGAGTGAAGGAGGGATATAAGAAAAAAGACCCATACACATCAAAAATATCAAGAGCAAAACTTCAACAAAAGCCCAGCATACAAGAAAAAAACCAAAAGAGGAGATCCTAAGGACAATAAATAACATCTCAAAAAGAATCCACAATACTTTAAACAAATAATATGAAAAAAGTGAACCAATATTACATGTTCAAAGTGTGGAAGCTTACTAAATGGCACCCTCCTCCCTTCTGCATTTAGGTTACTTATTACACAATAATATTAACATATATATGTATATATATACATATATAACACAATAATATTTTTTAGTCAGAAGTCCCTGGTCTAATCTGAATGAGAAACCTTTATCCATCTTCCACTATCAGTTTGTAAACAGAGAGGCCTGAAGTTATTAAGCTAATAATGATCAGACTAAGAAGTAGGAAGTTGTTTTTTGTTAATTCAGTTAATAGAAGTATATCTTGATGTCACCTTTGACCAAATGGAAAGGAGAATCCTTAAAGGGAGAGGTCAAAAAAGGATTGAATGATTTTAGGAAAATGATTCTCAAAGTGCATCAAAAATTTAAGTGACTTTTTCTCTGTTTGATGAAACAAAACTGTTAATTTTCATCTGAACTCCATCACTACGATTTATCTTATTGTGGAATTTTGCTTCTGTTGGAAACACTATAGATTGTGAGTGGCAATAGCTTGTGTCAGAGAAAGATTTTCAATGGTAGGATGGATTTTGTCATTGTGGATTTTTTTTTCTAAACAGAGATGCTTAGATAAGCTTTGTTGCTGTTTAGTTATTTCAGTCATGTCCAACTCTCTGTAACCCTGTTTGGGGTTTTCTTGGCAAAGATGCTGTAGTTTGCCATTTCCTTCTCCAGCTCATTTTACAGTTTAGGAAACTGAGGCAAACAGGGTTAAGTAACTTGCCCAGGTTCACATGGCTAGTAAGTGTCTGAGTCTAGATTTGAACTGAGGTCTTCCTGACTCCAGGTCCAGGCCCACCTAACTGTCCTTTAGATTTAAAGTTAGAATAATTTAATACAATTATCCCTAGGGTTTCCTCCTTTACACTTTCAGGGCTTTCTGCATATTCTGGGTCCAGTATTTCTGAAAAATATGGCAACTTAAAAAGACAAATTCAGGGACCCTTAGCATACTTTAGCACAGACTTGAGTCCCAAAGGCAGAATACTGATTTTTTTTTCTTCCATAATGGAAACATTTTATATCGTGGGAAGAGAGAAATCTCTAAGAGAGATCATGGAACAGCAGTAAGAAATTCCAGAATGGTTAAGGATAAAAAAAGCAAAATTCATAAAAGAAGAAATGGGAAATGAATTTAGGTCAGAAATTGGAACTCAATGCAGAAACTGGAGCTTTTGCTGTAGAACTTAAAAAAGATTTAGCAGGGTAGAAAAAAATGAATCTGTAATGGAGACTTTCTTCAAAGAGATTAGAAGCCATGGGAGATAGATCAACAGATTTGGAACCCAAAAATATGGAAGTGGAGGAGCATGAGCTAAAATGTTAAAGAAACACATTAATTCTACATGAGCCCAAGTGCTAACTGTGCAGAAAAGGCATCCAGAATTAAATCATGAATCATAGGTCTCACAGAAGAACCTAACAAACCGAAAAACCTGAATTACATAAAAAATAAAAAAAGACCAAACCTCCAAACCTGTCCAGAACTTTAGACTATAGACAACAAAATATCAGCTGAGAGAATTCCCAGATTGCCAAAACTCCACACTTCAAACTTTGACATTAAGTGGCTTCATTTAACAATGTTTATGACAAACGACAAATTGTTCATTAGCTATGAAAGAAGGGCAACTTTAATACTACAAGGAGTTACATATTTGTAAATAAATGTGATGTAAAAACAAATGGCATCAATAAAAATAGGATAATTTTTAAAAATGAATGAAGGGGGCAGCTCAGTGGCATGGTGAATAAAGCACTGGCCCTGGAGTCAGGAGGACCTGAATTCAAAACTGGCCTTTGACACTTGGCACTTACTAGCCGTGTGACCTTGGGCAAGTCACTTAACCCTAATTGCCACCTTTTCCTTCCAAAAAGCAAAAAACCAACCAAAAAAAAAAAACCAGCCTTAGACACTTAACACTTACTAGCTATGTGACTGTGGGCAAGTCACTTAACCCAACTGTGTTGCCTTCCCCCCTCCAAAAAATACAAAAAAAAAAAATGAATAAAGGCAGAGGCTATTTAAATGGATAGTCAGAAAAAAATTCATGCTATATTTATCAATAATGATGATAATGATGATAGCATCTACTATGTGCCAAGTACTGTGCTAAATGCTTTACAAATATTATCTCATTTGATCCTCATAACAACCCTGCGAAGTAAGTGCTGTTATTATTCCCATTTTAAAGCCGAGGAAGCTGAGGCAAACAGAAGTTAAGTGACTTGCCCAGGGCCACACTGTTAGTAAGTACCTGAAGCTAGATTTGAATTTAGACCTTCCTGACCCTAGGTCTAGTTCTCTATCCATTGTTCCACCCAACTGCCTCCTCCACTGTTGCTTTCAGGAACAGGTCCCTGAAAAATAGTTCTAAAATTCTCCTCTGGACAAATATAGCTTGTCCATAGGACTCTCTAGCACTAGGAGATACCTGATATAGGCTGAATCGGAATGAGAAACCTTCCCTGATCCCCTTGGTGTTGACATCCTGCAGTTATCATGTGTTTCTCTCTCTCTCTCTCTCTCTCTCTCTCTCTCTCTCTCTCTCTCTCTCTCTCTCTCTCCCTTCCTCCCTCCCTCTCTTTCCCTCTAATAGAATGAAAATTCTTTGAGGACAATGGACTTTTTGGTTTTGTTTTTCTATGTCCAGCACCTATAACAGTGCCTGGTACTTACTAAGTGATGCCCAGATAGGACTGAATTGGAATATGGTTTGTCCTACCCTTTGATGTCAGAGTACCCCTCTGCTCTGCCCCACCCCCTCCCAAGCTGGAACCTTCCTTTGTACCTGCCATCTTGTCCTCTTCCTCCAGGAGGTTCCAGGTAACCCTCTTTCACCAGGGCTATAGCTTTATCTCATTGAACTTTGGATTCTTATCTGGAAAATTGTGCTACTGATACTTGCAAGACCTGCGTTATTGGGTTGGGAAAATCAGTGAATATAAAGTTCTCTGTGTTCAATTCAATAAACATTTTATGGATTGTCAGTTATGTGCTAGGCACTGAAGATACAAAGATAAAAACTGTCTCTCAAGGAGTTTACATTCTACTGGGGAGAAACAACATAATATATCCAGATAATTAATATTAAATATATGCAATGCAAACTCAAATACTCAAATGGATCTGGGATGGCATCTAGTTAGACATTCCCTCTGATGATGCTGATTCTAACCCATCCATGGCTGGCCACTCTGATCATTTTTGACAATATCCTCCATGAATCCAGTCCAAGACCCACTCACTGACAAAGGCCTTCTTCATTTTCTCTTGATGCCCATGGAGAACTTGGGCTGTTTATCTCCCTTTTACTGTGTAACCAGTCCAGCCTCATTTTTGATCATATATTTCCATGATGATATCCTTTATTCTTTATTCATCATCTGTTGCAGCCTGCAACAGATATCGACCATATCTTTGCCACTGCTCTCTATATAATGTTAATTTTCATTCTTTGAGGACTGCTGTGTTCCTGCCTTTTGGACATCTTGTACTGGATACCCCATAGGCATCTCAAATAGTTCCGAGAGAGTTCATTATTTACCCCAAAAAATCTTCCTTCCAAACTTGCCTATAATTGTTGAGGGCCCTGCCTTCTTTCCAGTCACCCAGGCTCACAATCTACATACCATCCTCAACTCCTCTCTTGAATTCCCCTTAAGTATCCAATCCATCAACAAATCTTGTTGTTTCTACTGTTGCATCATCTCTTGTATACATCCCCTTCTCTTACTCGCACAACTGGTATAGGCTCTCAGCAACTGACACTTGGATTATGGAAATAACGTTCTGGTTGATCCATCTGCTCACTCAACTGTCAAGGTGATTTTACTAAAGCACATGTTCTGATGATGCCACCCCCAGGCTCAATAACCTCTGATGGCTCCCTATTGCCTCCATGATCAGTTCTTTGTATGCATCTTTTATGTACCTAGCTTTATACTTTGTCTCTTTGCATCCTGGCTGGTTTCTACTTTTCTAGTCTTCTTCATCTTTGTTTCATCCCTGTTGGACTCTTTGTGACCCACTTTAGAATTTTCTTAGCAAAGATACTGGAGCAGTTTGCCATTTCCTTTTACAGCTCATTTTACAGATGAAGAAATTGTCTGAAGCCAGATTTGATCACACACACATGCTGAGTCTTCCTGATACAAGAGCTGGCACTCTATACACTATGGAGCCACCTCACTGCCCTTCTTGTATGTTACTCCCTTCTATCTACCCTTTGAGCTCACAATGCTGGCTTCTTGCTCTTCCTTACACATGGCACTCCATCTCCTGATTCTGAGGCTTTTAACTGACTGTCCCTGATGCCTATGATGTTCTCCTGTCTCACTTCCACCTCCTGATTTCTCTAGCTTCCGTGAAGATTCAGCTTACAGCCCATCTTCTACAAGAGGCCTTTCTGGATCCCCTCCCCAGCTTGGCCACCCCTTCCCCTAGGACTCCCTTCTGAGACTACCTTACCGCCTTTTTGTATATGTCTTCACTGGACACAGTTGTTTGCACATTATCCTCTTCCATTAGAGTGTGAGATCCTTGAGGTCCAGAACTGATTTCACCTTTCTTTGCATTCCCAACATTTAGCACAGCGCACAGCACCCCGCACAGAGTAAGTTAATGTTTGCTAACTGAATGGTGTTTCTCATAGCCCTATAACAACCCTGGAAGAATGTTGCTATTAAGAATGGGTGTGATTTTCCTCATCCTCCTTCTCTCCTCCTCCTCTTCCTATTGCTCGTCCCTCTTTCTCTTTTTATTTATAGAATTCCTTTAACATTTAAAGGTAGAAGGGGGCTTAGAGGTCATTTAATCTAACCCATTACTTTATAAATGAGAAAACTGAAGACCAGGACAGGCCCTCCTCGTCATCTCCTTTACCCGTGAACAAAGGAACATGAGCTGAGATCCATAAAACATGAGCCTCTGCCTGGCATCTATGGTATGTGACCCAGGCTTCTCCGCCAGCTGCTGCCTCCAGGGCAGGGCACCTGAAAAGCCAACAATCAGGCAGAAGGCTGCTGCTGATACTGCTTTGGGGTTAGAGGCTACTGCTGCTGGTGCTGCTTGCTGCTGCTGCTGATATTGCTTTGAGGGAAAGGCTGCTGCTGTTGCTTTGGGGCTAGAGGCTGCTGCTGCTGCTTTGGGGCTAGAGGCTACTGCTGCTTTGGGAGTGGAGGAATGGGTAGCAAGGTCTGGACCCCAGGCCTTGGGACAGCCCAGAAATCTCAAAGAACTATTGGATCTGCCTCCTCACTTTTTTATTTTTTTTTGCTTTTTTGGAGGGCAATTGGGGTTAAGTAACTTGCCCAAGGTCACACATCTAGGTTTTGTTTGTATGTGTCAAGTGTCTGAGGCCGGATCCAAACTCAGGTCCTTCTGACTCCAGGGCTGGCACTCTACTCACTGCGCCAGCTAGCCCCCCCTGCCCCCTCACTTTTTGCCTGGGACTCTCCATAAAGCCTCCAAAGAGCATCTAAAGCATCCCTATGGGAGGCAGCCTTCCCACTCTGGGTCTTTGGATCGTTCTCATTTGTCTGCTGCATTTCATTTCATGTGTTAAACAATTACTTTGCAAAGCATCTCAGATTTTAATTTTTATTTAAATTTTATTTTTTGGTCTAGACTTGTTTGCATTGAGAGCCCCATCAGAAAGAAAGAACACCCCCAACTTGTTTTGCAGCATACAGTCATAGGAAGCTGCCTGGGGGCACAGAGAGGTTAAGCTGTGACTGGTCCATGGTCACATATCCAGCATGTGTCAGAAGGCACGACCTGAATCCGGGTCTTCTTGGCTCAAGGTGCACTCTCAGTCCCCTAAATCAGACTGTACCTTTGGGGATAGGAGGAAGAAAAATCAAACAGCTCCTCCCTCAAGGGGTTTGTATTCTACTAGGGGAGAGGGTATTATATAGATAACAATGATTATTAGACACATAAAAGTTTTCAAAGTGTTTTACTCATATTATCTCATTATTATTTATATCGAAAGTATACTTATACTTGTTTTATACATTACATAATTATAATATTCTATTCTATTATTACTTATATTATCTCATTTGGCAAAAGCTACTACTACACATTAGGAAAATCATTTTCAAGGTTAAAAATGTACCCATTACATGGAAAAGCAAACTTGACCTTTTGAATTATCTTCCAACTAGAGACTGAAATAACCTGACAAAAGAATTCAGATTCATCTTTTCTTCAGGTTTTAAGACTTAGATACACATAGCAGCAGCAAATGACCTTTCCAAGCCAAGTCAATGCAAAGTAATAAATGCAACTGTAGGGATCATGAAAAGCTTCATGTAAGAAGTGGCATTGGAGCTGAGCCTTTGAAGGGGCCAACAATTCCAAGAGGGAGAGGTGAGGAGGGAAGAGGGAACAAAGACACAGTGGCAAAAGATGGGATGTGAACCACCCCATTCTCACTATCCCATAGACCCAACCTCTTTTCTGATTATAGATACCTTGGTCAACATTTCTTGCCCATCTTATCATTAATAGTATGTTCTAGATAAAAAAAAGAATGGTCATGTGGTTTTGGGAGAAGTTTGGAATCATTAAAGAAGCTTTGCAACTTCCAAAGGTAATCTTACCTGCTTTTTCCCCCTTTTAATTCTGGATATCATTCATCCCTTTGTAGCATCTGTCCTAGATACACATAGAGATTGGATGTGGTCATGTCCCAATAGCTGTGTGTCAAAATCTGGGCAATTGATATTCTTTAGCTACTTAGTCTTCTCTGTGTGGATGATCAGACCAAACTCTTAGAGTAGTCATGGATTTCTTCCACAAGGCTCTTCAGTGTCCAAGGGTCTGTTGCGACCAGCATGTCATCTGCAAATTGTAGCATCAAGTGCTCCTCAACATCCATAGAAAATTTCTCTTCAACTTAGACTCTGCCTTGAATCTCCTCCATCATAGTGGTAAACATCTTTGGTCAGCATACATCTCCCTGTTTTATGTCATAGCTGATATTTGTGATCAGAAGTAATTTTTATTATTGTATTTTTATTTTATTAAATTATTTATATTTTAATAATAATTATTAATCATCACATAGAAAGAATCATACATTGTTAGAATTGGAAGGAATCTCAGATGCCATTTAATCCCGCCCACAAGGAAATGAACACACCCTCTATAATACACCTGACAAGTGATTGATTATTATTTTTTTTTTGGAGGGAGGAAGGTAGGGCAATTGGGATTAAGTGACTTGCCCAAGGTTACACAGCTAGTAAGTGTTAAATGTCTGAGGCTGGATTTGAACTCACAGCCCCTGACTCCAGGGCCTGTGCTCTATGCACTGCACCACCTAGCCTCCCCTAAGGGATTGATTATTGAGTTGTTTCTTGAAGATTTCCATTAAAGGGAGCCCATTAATCGACAAAGTAGACCATTTTCACTTTTGATTGTCTCTGACAATTAAGAAATTTTCTTTGTGTCAAGTCTCATTTTTATTCTTGGAAACTTCTACCAGTTGCTTGTTGTTTCAACCACTAGGGTCAAGCAGAAAAAAAACTAATCCCTGCTCTGGATTACATGCCTTCAAATAATTAAAGACAATCATCATTTCTCTCCTGTGCTTTATTTTCTCTGAGCTACACATTATTACTAGTTTTATTAAAGTTCTTTGCTGTTCAGGCAGAAGTCATTTAATAAGGTTATTGAACATTGTTGTATCTTTCAAGGAATCTTGGATACTTTTGATAGATGGATGACAGAAACCTTTTTGGAAGAGAGCCTTTAAGGCCACATTTTGCTGCACTGAATCAAATGTATGTTTGTTTTTTTATAATCAATAACCCCAGTAGGATCCTATATTCGCTATAACTTTCAGTCAACTATGTGGAAATAGAGTATGACCTACCATGAAATGTTTTTTTGGGAAAGTCTTGCTTGTTTCCTAATAATGCTCTCACTGAGGATGTCCTTGATGGAAGTGTAGTGGTTCTCATAAAAATTTTGTATAGATGGGAAGGTAGACAAATAGATCAGTAGTTTTTTTTTTTAATATTCTCTCAGTGACTTTAAAAAAATAAATAAGGGCTAAGATTTTTTTCATAAGCTTGAGTCTTATCCTTTTAAAAATACCTTAATTAGTTAATCCCTTACTGTCCTCACAACTGTATCACTTCCAATTTAGATTTCTTCTATATGTCATTCAGTTGTTTCAGTCCTATCTGACTATTTGTGACCTCATGTGGGATTTTTCTTGGCAGAGATACAGGAGTGGTTTGCCATTTCTCCAGCTCATTTTACAGATGAAGGAAATTAGGCAAACAAGATTAAGTGACTTGCTTAGGGTCACACAGTTAATAAGTGTCTGAAGTCAGATTTGAAGTCAGGAAGAATCTTCCTGCTTCCATACCCAGTGCTCTATCCTCTGCACCACCTAGCTGCCCCTCCTCTACATACACTTGTTCTTGCCTGATTGTTCCTCCCATAGTTCTTCTGTTTAATGCCTTTTCTACCTCCTCTACAAGTCTATACAGGGATGTGATATTAAGGTCCAGACGTGGTGACTCTGTTCTTTAGGAGGAGAAATCAATGCAGATCTTTTCCATTTTTCTTTTTTTGTTGTCATTCCACTTTTATCCTTAAATATCCTCTGGATAACTTTGCTTAGTTTGGTTCTCTTATGCAAGTTATGATTAGTCATTGAGTTTTCCTCACATTGTCTTTAGCCTCCTTTTCTTCTCCCTGATCTAGAAGGTAATATCAGTTATAATCTTCTATCATTTTTCATAAGTTTTTACAAATAAGCTTATGTTATAAATTTGTATTGCCTTTGGCTACCATCTCTTTCCTATAAACAAGTAAATTGAGTGATTGTTGACTAACTTTTTTTCAATCCTTTGGTGTCCTTTTAATGGCAACCAATTCATATTGGTTAAACTTTAGTCTGAAATTATTATGATCAATATCGATGTCTTCCTACTGTGATTCATCATAAATAATTTATTTGAATTGGTAGGGATTTTAATTGTTTCAGTTCAGTGTCCTAAAGAATCATCAGTCTAGTGCTAGAAGGAACCTAAGAGGCTACTTAGTCCAATTCCTTCATCTTATAAATGAGGAAATGGAAGTCCAACTTAAGTGATTTGTCCAAGGTCACATAGGTAGTATATCAAAGGCAGGATTTGAGTCCTGGTTCTTTGGCTTCAGAATTGGTGCTTTTTACACTGTAAAACACTGGTTATTATTCTTTCTTCTAGCTTTATACTAATTTTGATCTTTGCTCTAATGAGTCAGTGGTCTCATTCAGGAATGATTCCCATATCAGTAACTTATCTTTTCCATCTATTAAAAGATAATAAATTTCGGGGTTTTTTTGTGATATTATTCAGTGTTTGACACATCTAGTACCTACCAATTCTTTTTTTTTTTTGGTGGGGGGGAGGCAACCAGAATTAAGTAACTGGCCCAGGGCCACACAACTAGTAAGTATTTGAGGCTGGATTTGAATTCAGGTCCTCCTGACTACAGAGCCAGTTCACTATCCACTGTGTCACCTAGCTGCCCCCAAATTATTTTATTGAAGAAAGAACTAATAATTTAGAGGCATGAGTTTTCTGTGTAGTTTATAAGTCTTTGACATATCTCATTCTTTGTTCCTGACCCATGTTTTCCAATATTTTTCTCACCTGTCCTTACCTTTACATTAAAGTTACTATATCAAAGTATAAGAAAATTTACTTTTGAGGGGCTTATTGAATGTTTCATAGAATTCCTCTAGTGAAGTCAAGTCAACAAGCATTATTAAACCCTTACTATATTTCAGGCACTGTGCTAAGTGCTGGGAATACAAATACAAGCAGGAAGAAAAAGAGTCTCTGCCCTCAAGGAGCTTACATTCTAATGGGAGAAGACAACATGTAGAAGGGAGTTGAAAAGCAGGGGAAAGGAGGAAGAGTCTGAGACACCCAGCTTGGGAGCATTGTGCAGAAAGTCCAGAAGACTCAGGAGTTTAGCCCAGAGGAGAATAAAGACATGGCTGGTCTGGTTTGCCTCCTGAAAATGTAGGTTCTGGGAGGAACCAGCCAGTCTAAGTAAGGTAGATGCTACAGGGATAGAGGGTACTCCCAAATGTGAGAAATAGTTCAGGGATGGAGTGTGAGTGGAATGAGTTTTCAGGGTGAAGAGGTTTCTGAGGCATTGTAGAGAAAGACCATAAAAGTCAGGAGTATCAACTGGACCAATCTTCATCTTCTGTGACAGAGATGTTGGTGTGTAAGCCAGAATTGTTTTGATGGTAGTATTTTTTCCAATATTTATCAAAAGCACATCTGGAGGCCTGAGTTGAGGTCTGAGTACTAAATTTTGGTTTGTGCAAATCCTTTTAAATTTGATATGATCAAAATTGTCTATTTTATAGCTAGTAATGCTCTCTATCTCTTGTTTGGTGATAAATCCTTCCATTCTCTGTAGATCTGACAGATAAACTACTCCTTACTCTCTAATTTGCTTATGGTATCACCCTTTATATCAAATCATGTACCCATTTGGACCTTATCATGGTATACAGTACAAGATGTTGATCTATATCTGGTTTCTGCCATATTGTTTTCTAGTTTTTCCAGCAGTTTTTATCAAATAGTGAGTTTCTGTCCCAGAAGCTGGTGTCTTTGGGTATCAAACACTTGATTACTATGGTCATTTACTACTGTGAGAATTACATTTTAGGAAGGACATTGATAAGCTAAGAGTGCTCAGAGGAGGCCAACCAGGATGGGCAAGGCAATTGCCCTTGTCATGTGAAGATCAGTGGGGAAGCTACAGATGTGTACAGCTTATAGGGAGTGGGGGAGACATTGGGACTGTCATATGGAGGAGAGATTACATTCATGATGTTTGGCCTCAAAGGTCACAAGTAGGAACAATGAGTGGAAAATTGCAGGAAGGCAGATTTCAGATTGATTTAAAGAAGAATTTCTTAACAATTTGATGTTTAGTTGTTTCAGTCATGTATGTCTCTTTGTGACCCCATGTGGGATTTTACTGGCAAAGATACTTGAGTGGTTTGCCATTTTCTTCTCCAGCTCATTTTATATGTGATGAAATTGAGGCAAAGAGGATTAAGTGACTTGCCCAGGGTCACCCAGATAGTAAGTGTCTGAAGCTGGAAGATGAGTCTTCCTGATTCCCAATCCAGTGCCCTATCACTATGGTGCCACCAAAACAATTAGAACTATAAAAAATGAGATTGGGATACTTTAGGAGGTAATGAGTTCTCTGATTGAATTTTTTAGTCAAAAGCTGGATGGACAGTTGTCAGTATGTTGTGATGGGCATTCTTTGTAGAGGTTAGGCTAGATGGCCTCCAAGGTCTCTCCCAACTTCAAATGAAAGAATGAATAAAAAAACATTTATCAAGTGCTTATTGCGTGCAAGGAACTGTACTAAGTGCTGAGGATCCAGATACAAGCAGTCCAGTACCTGCCCTTCAGGCAGGCTTCTACTCTAAAAGGGGAAGAGAACCCATGTAGGAAGCAATGGTCAAGGAGGAGTGTTTTGGGTAGGAAAGTCAGAGAGAAAGGTGATTGGACTCAGGAAGATTGATGGAGATTTCCTTACCATAGATAATAGTGACTTAATGAATTAATTTAATGAGTAATTTAATTATTGTTCTCAGAGGTAGAAATAGAAAAGGGGGGGAGCGTACTTTGTGTCATGGCATGGAGATGGTCAGGAAGTGATATGGTGGGCCTGAAACCAGCAAGATAAGCTGAAAACTCATCACCCAGAACTCGAGATCAGAGAGATGTGAGCTTTAAGTTCCAGATGAAGGTAGAGGCTAGAGTGCTAGAGGCATGACATGAAAGGGGGAATCATCATCCTGTAATCATTATGTCTCATGGAGTTGGGTGCAATGGTAGTAGAAAGTGTGTTGGGGTTGGTGTTAGTGGACGTGGGTTTCAATCCTGCCTCTTCTCTGTACTTATGACCTGTATGATTTTTGGCAAGTCACTTCTCTCTGAGTATAAGTTCTTCATCTACACTAGGTGGCTTCTAAACCCCTTCCCAGATCGAGATCTATGATCTGTGATGTTATACATTCAAAGAATAATCATTTATGGCACTGTGAATTTTATCTAAATAGTTTTGACAAGAAAATAGACCGAAAAGTTGGTGGGAAGAGTGACTATATGGTTGCTAAAGTGGGAAAAGAAACTGAGGGCTATGGGATGGGTACCTCATTGAACATATGTTGTGCCTCAGTTAGTGATCTTTAGAATGGGTGCAATGCCAAGGAATAGAAAAATATAGAGGAAATCAGACACTACCACAATACTTTAGTCACCTAGATTTATGATCTAGGAATCATCCTTGACACCATTTTGATTCCATCCCTATATTTTGTCAGTTGTCAAGTCTTGATCCTACATATACAATATCTATTGTATCTGTCCCCCTCTCTCTGCTCACATCACAATCACCCTAATTCAGGCTCTTATTACTTTTTATCTGAATTATTGCAATAGCATCTTCATTGGTCTCTCTGCATCCAAACTCGTCTCTCTCCATTCTCCATACTTTTTTTTTTGCTTTTTGGAGGGCAATTGTGATTAAGTGACTTGCCCAAGGTCACAAAGCTAGTTTTTTGTGTTCGATATCTGCATCTGGATTTGAACTCAGGTCCTCCTGACTCCAGGGTCAGTGCTCTATTCACTGTGCCACCTAGCCACCCTCCACACTTTCAAACTGACATTTCTATAGCTCTGGCCATGTTACTTATACTGCTCAAGAACTATCTATGACTCCCTATTAACTGCAATAAAATGTGAATTCCTCCATTTGCATGAAAAACCCTGTTCCCCACCCTCAGTAGGATGTAAGCTCCTTGAGGACAGGGAGCATTTCATTTTTATCTTGTTATACACGTTGCTTCACACAGTGCATAGTGCAAAGTAAAATTGACAAGTGTCTTAAAGCACCTACTATATTCCAGGCACTGTGCTAAACGGTAAATCCAAGTAGAAAGACTTCCTGTCCTCAAGGAGCTTACATTCTCACGGGGGAAGACAACACATAAAAGGGAGCTGAAAAGAGGGACGGCAGAAATGAAGATACCCAACCATGGTGAAAAAAAAGTGCAAAGAGTCAGGGGTGCAGCCTGGAGAGGAATGAAGACATGACTGGCTTGGACCTCCTCCTTACAATGGAAAGTCTGGGGAACCATCCAGTCAGAGGGAGAGGCTTCAGGGGCAGAGGGTCTGTTCAAATGGGAAAAGCAGTCCCGAGGTAGAGTGAGTTTCAGGTATTAATAGGATTCTTGGCATACTAGAGAAAGTCCTGGAGAGATGGCAAGCATGTAACTGGAGAAGAATGAAGACATTTAAATAGGTATTTACTGCTTAATGCATTAAATAATTTGTATCCTCTGTGGTCTGAAGAGGAATTAGAAATACTTCCTTGGGGTGGAAAGGACAGTGCTCAGAAGGCTAGGAATGGAAACTGCCATTGATATTTAGTGTGTACCTGGGTATTAATGTGTCTCTTGCATTAGATTGCCAACGCCTTGAGGGCAGGAATTGTTTTTACCTGTCTTTGTATCTAGCTCCAGCTCCCAGCACAGTGCTGATCCATAGTATGTGTTTAATAACCACTCTGATTGATTAAACCCTCCAGGGTGCATTTCTCCTCTTCCCAATGTTCCACTTACATCCTAACAAAAGGTTTCAACTTTCCTAATCCTGATATCTAGTCCTACTTTAGCTACTAACTCATTGTATAACTTTGAACAAGTAATTTTCTCTCTAGGGCTTGGTTTCCTCTTCTGTAAAATGAAGGGGTTGCGCTTTATGCAGGGAAGAGCAGGCTCTGATCCAACCAGGGTATATACTATTGGGTTAGCCTCAAAGACCCTAAAGGGAGCCCATCTCCTGGAACAAGTTACTTTTTTGTTGTTCAGTTATTTTCAGCCTTAGCTGACTCTTCCTGACCACATTTGGGGTTTTCTTGGCATAGATGCTGGAGTTACTTGCCCTTTCCTTCTCCAGCTCATTTTACAGATGAGGAAACTGAGGCAAAGAGGGTTAAGTGACTTGCCCAGAGTCACACAGCTAGTAAGTGTCTGAGGCTAGATTTGAACTCAGCTCTTCCTGACTCCAGGCCTGTGCTATATCCACTTTTCCACCTACCTGTCCAGGACAAGTTAGGTGCAGTGGCTAAAAAATATGGCAATTAGAAAGGCTTTTTTATTAGAACAGAGAATTTTGGAGCAAGAAGAAGCTTTAGGACATAGAATGTTAACAGCTAGAAGAGCTTCAGAACTCAGGATGTCAGAGCTGGGAGAGACCTTACAGCATAGAAGAGTCTATCTGGTAGGGAATTTAGGATTAAATATCAGAGCTATAAAGATACATAGGAACCAACTCAGTAGTTTCATTTTACAGAAGAAGAAACTAAGTCCTAGAGCATTTAAGGAGCCATGAGCCAGATTATCTAGCAGGCACCTGACTGAGTTTGGTTGGTGTTCAGCACCATGGACAAGGACAGTGCCTTCTTTCCCCTAATCCCTCCAACTCTGCCCCAGAAATCCATTGGCTATCTAGGGCTGTCTACATTCCTATCCAAGCAGTCCCAAGATCCAGCTCAGATTCTCTATGGCCCTGCTTCGCCAGGGTGACTTTGGAGAGTTTCTGGACTCGATCTCCATCTCCCCCCTCCCCAGTTGCCATGGACATCCCGTAGCACACTACCATTCCACTCCCTCCCCTCCCTCCACCTCCAGAGTCCTGCTGTCTCAGGACAGTGTATTCCAGATCCTTCGGGCTCAGGGTGCTGGGGTAGGAGCCGGGCTTGGCCATTTTCTTACAAGAGAGGGTCCCTCTTCCTTCTCCAGCTGAGCCTAGCTTCCCTTACTGCAAAGGGGCTGCAACCCCGAACCCCAGAGTCTCTACCTCCCCAGGTTTGTAGCTGGAGACAGAGGTGACAGGAAAGATTTTGTGAGTAGTAGCAGCCTTGTGCTCCTGCAGCCGAGCTTGGCCGGACCCTATGACCCTGACTGGGAGCGGATCGGGAGTGGCTTCTGAGCATTACTCCTCATCCAGGTCCCCAAGGACCAAGCTGGGCTCGATGCAGAGCTGTCGGGAACAGAAGGGGCGACAGGACCAGGACAGTGGCCATAATCTCTGCACAGGGTAAGTGGGAGGCCAGATCTGGTACCCAGGGTACCTGAGTACCTTCACAGTCTCTGGGGTTAGTGGCTGGGGGGGGATCCAGAACCAAGAGAGCACAGTAGGTGTCCTTTCTCCCCTCCCCCCGCCCAACTTGGGCTGCCCCCCATCCTCACTTTCCCTTGCTCATCTTCTTCAGAGAACGAGAAAACTCACAATTGTGGAGAAAGCCCAAGAGTGGGCTGGGTCCACTCCCAAGCTCTGCTTGGGCTAGCAGGACAGATAGAGCCTGGACTCATCCCTCTCCTTGGGGTTCCTGCTTGGCACTTCCCTTCCTGGAATCAAAGGACCCACCCTATCTTCTTCCCAAGATCCAGGAGAGTTAGTGAAACTCCCAAACTAGCCTAGCATCCTCCCCTCTCCTCCTTGTTTTCTATTTCCATCCTCCTCTCTCTTTCTCTTCCTTTCCCTTCTCCATTCTCTTTATCCTTCCTATTCTTCCATCTCTCCTCCTTCCTTCCTTCTCCTTTATCTCCCCTTTCTCTTCCTCTTCTTCTGCCTCCTCTGAGCCTTCTTTCTCCTCCACTCTGCTTAATGGAGCCTGAGCCCAGTCAAGGGCAATTTCTCCCCTTCCGCTGCCTATCCTGACTCCCAATATGGTTTTTTTCCTCCTTCTCCCTCCATGCACATGGCAGGTCACTTAAAGCCCTTTGTTATTCCACCTTCCCAGGTTCTTTTTATGTGATGAATGAGAAGTGGCTTCTGACCAAACTTTGAGCATTTGGAAGGCTCCTTAAGGTCCTAGACTTTCTCCCCACCCTCTATCCCAGAGTTTGTTGGTGCTTCTCCTCCTCCCCTAGCCCCACTTCCCCTTTGCCTTTAATGTTTAGGGCTGGAATTGTCATCCTAAAAATTCGGGCCAAGATGACAATTTTGCTACATATCATACATATGGGGGGGGGGGGAAAGAGACAATACATGAGGGAATAATTAAGAGTTATGATTAATAATGGAGAACTATTAATGAGCAGTCTTATTAGATTAATCAGATAATACATGATAATCATCAGGAAAAGCAAGTTTAAGTTAGTTCTCCAGTGTTTTCTGGTGGGGGAGCCTCCCACCCCAGAGGAGTCGTCCATATCATTTTTGGTGATGGTGTTTGTGCTCTGCTTGTTTCAGATGTTCTCTCCTCTCCAACCCTGGAGTCAGCCAGACAGTGAGGAGGATCTTGGGTGCTTGTGTGTTCTCTTTGTTGACCCTCTTGGGTTTCATGATCCTGGACTTGAGAGACAGCCTTGAGAGGTGGAGGAACACAGAGCTGGCACTTGAGGACCTGTTATCCTGCAGATACCTCTTGGTGGTGCCCTTGGTCAGGTTCCTCCAAGAGGAGAGGGATGTCTGTTGGCACCCACGTGTGGCCCCCTCATTAAGGGACAATGACCTGTTACACAGGGAGCTACTACACCAAATAGAGGTTTTCTGCAGAAAGGAAGAAGATAGACTATCTCTCAGCAATCCTGGGTGCCAGGATGAGCAGGTCTGTGGATTGTACATGGAAATGGCCCGACAAAGACTCAATGTGTCCTCAGCCCTTGTACTGGGCTCACAGCTCTCTGTACTCATCTCAGAATTGCTGCAGGTCCTAGGGAATCCTGAGGAGACCCTCAAGGCACTGAGGGGTAACCCTGACCTGGTCGATGTGATCTCCTTGAGGATCCTCTTACAACTCCAAGAATTCCTTCTTCAGGTCTTTCAGAAGCCCCAAGATAGTGAAACAAGATGGTACCAAATGCTCCCCATCCTTAAGTTTGCCCTTCTTGCTTCAGAGAACCTGCAGAGCTGCTGGCTGGATGATGACAATCTGTCCCTCTCCCTGCCTATATCTGTGGAAGGCATTTCCCTCTTTCAGCCCTTCTCAGCACCCTCTCCCTCGGGTCCTGGGAAAGCTCTGGCTCAGGGTCTCAGGGTTGTGCATTGTTGCCTTTGGGACCGTGGCCACAAGGAGCTGGATGGCAAAACCAGAGCCATCCTCTCGTCCATGAGCCTTAAGGCTAGCTTGTTGCTGGTGACTGGCCTCATCTACCCTATCTTCTTCGTGTCTTTCAAGCAAATGACCCTGTGGATCCAGAACTATGCCCGGAACCTCAGAGTAAGGACTGAGGCTCTGAAGCATGAACGGAAGCTGGCTGAAGACCTCCTCCACCAGATGCTGCCCAAATCTGTGGCAAAGCAGCTTTGGAGACACAGACATGTTGAGGCTGAGGACTATGAGCAGGTTAGACTGTGCCCTTATGTTCAGTCAGCACCTCCTGCCTAGTCTTCCCCACAATCATCCCTTCCCCTCTAATCCCACTGCTGCCACCATCATACGCCCACCTAGGCTATGGCAATGGTCTACCAACAGGCTTTCTTTTTCCTTCCTTCCTTCCTTCCTTCCTTCCTTCCTTCCTTCCTTCCTTCCTTCCTTCCTTCCTTCCTTCCTTCCTTCCTTTTCCTTTTTGGAGGGGGGGGAAGGCAGAGCAGTTGGGGTTAAGTAACTTGCCTAAGTTAGTAAGTGTTAAGTGTCTGAGGCTGGATTTTAACTCAGGTCCTCCTGACTCCAGGGCCAGTGCTTTATTCACTGTGACACCTAGCTGCCCATAGGTTTTCTTATGTCAGATCTCTCCCCCACCTCCAGACTCCATCCTTCACACTATTGCCAGGATAATCTTCCTTACCCACAAATCTGGCTGCATCACTCCTCTACTCAAACCTCTCCCATGACTCCCTATTGCCTCCCAAGTAAAGTCTGGATTTCTTTATCAATCAAAGTCTTCCACAATCTGGTATCACCCTGCCTTTGAGGAATTATCTCACATTATGTCCTTCTAAGCAATTGCTCCCCAGGCATACCAGGTTGCCCTCCCACCCACTAACACACCTCAGGATCTTCTACCTCTAGTTCTTGCTAAGGCCATCCCCCACCTTGTCAGCCCACACAAAGCTCTGTTCTGCTTCTTTCTCATGTACCTACTGTGTGATGGTGTGTATTAGAGTTAGTTCTCTGCTTGACTTATCTCCCTACTTATCTCCCTCCCTGGACTGTTGGCTCCCCAGGAGAAAGGAGTAGGTTTTTATCTAAACTTCCATCTCATCTAATCTATAGCAAAGGACTCTGCATGCAATAGGTGCCTAATAAATGTTGACAGAATGAATTAACTAATGCCTGCCTATAGGACTGGGCAGGACTCCAGGATCCTGTGTGACTGAATATATGTCTTTTGGAGGGATGAGGAAAGGGGAAGGGAGGAGGGAAGGTCTGGTTTTGGGAATGTTCCCTCTTTCTTAACATTTGCTCTTGATCACCAGACAGGTACAGCCTTTTAAAAGGGTGAGGTCTACATGGTATGATTTCAGGGATTTCATTCTGAAATATATGTCCAGGGTAACCCAAAACCTTTAAAAGCTGCATCAAGACTATTGGGATATCCTCCATATACATTTCAGAACTTTAATGACTTAAAGTCACACTAAGACTTTTGGGACACCCTATCTGTTCCCACCCTCTCACCGGTGCTTGAAATTCCAGTCAGAGTTTCATTCTTTTAGCTTCATCATTATTCAAATACACCCACCCCTAGGTGAATTAAGCAGCTACCCAATATTTATTTAAAGATGGGAGAGGGTAAAGGTGCTAAAAAAAAAAAAAAACCCGAACAAACAAACCTGAGAATATTGGTCCCAGAGAACAAATGACCAAAGCACATTTGCCCTCTAACAAGAGGTGGGGAACTACAGGTACAGAATGCTGCAAATGTATAATGAGATTAGCATTGCTTACCTATTATTCTCTTTTATAAGGAAGGGGCTTGTAGGGACAATATATCAGAAAATGACTGTAATATTTTTTAAAAAGGGCCTCAGTAAAATTTTAAAAGATAAAAATTAAATAAAAAAAAACCAACAACAAGGAACACATGTAAATCAGGCCAATGAGCATTTTATCAAGCACCTACTATGTGCCAGATACTGTAAATACAGAGAAAGGCAAAAAAAAAAATCTTGCTTTCAAGGAATTCACTTTTTTTTTTTTTTAAAGCAATTGGGGTTAAGTAACTTGCTCAAGGTTACAGGGCTAGTTATTTATGTGTGGGTGCTAAGTACTGAGGCTGGAACTGATCCAGGGTCATCCCAACTCCCAGCCGGCACTCTTATTCACTGCGCCACCTAGCTGCCCCAGAATTCACATTTTAATGAAAACAATGGCATGAGATATATGTATATGAATATATACACAGAGATAAAGTATACACACATGTATACATACACTTATATATATTGTTGCTCTTGTTCAATTGTTCAGTCATGTTCATGACCCTGTGGACCATAGAATGCCAGTGCTGTCCATGGGGTTTTCTTGGTGAAGATACTGGAATGGTTTGCTATTTCCTTCTCCAGTGGATTGAGGAAATACACAATACATGTACATATACATATACACACATACGTTTATGTAATCTATGATAAATGGGAGAGAATATCAGAGGCTCTGAGAGAAGGCACCAAGATTAAGGCTTCTTGTAGGTGAGACTTTAATTGAGGCTTGAAAGAGGTCAGGGCAGGTGGGAGCTGGGGAAGAGGAGGGAGGGTGTTCCAGGCGTAGAGGACAGCCAATGCAAATACATGGAGTCTGGAGGTGGAGGGCACTAGAGAGTGCAGACCCCACATTAAGCTCTTATAATAGCCCAGATGAGAGGCGATGAGGGCCTGTTCCAGGGGTCTCAGTGTCAGAGGAGAGAAGGGGACTATTTGAGAGTAGTCAGGAAGGTAGAAATGCCAACTGATTGGCTATGGGAGGGTGGTGAGAGTAAGGTGAGGATGAACCTGGGTTATAAACCCAGGGCCCTGGGAGCCCATGCTCCCCCAGGTCTCTAATTAGTTCTTTTGGGGGGTGTTGCCTTTGGTTGATGTTTATTGTAGCACTGAGCATGGATATCCAAAGTAGGGGAGGCTGCTTCGCCTGGATACTTACTGTACCATTAGGAATAACTGGTTACTGGGCTGGCCAGTGAATCAGGTGGAGGATAGTAAATATTTAACAACCAGCTCTTGGGGGGGAATGTACTCGTGACATACTATGGTTTGATGGCAATATTAACTTTTTTTCCCATCACTTTCTTGAGTCTAGAAATCAACAGAACAATAAATCAAGCCCTGGTTCAAAGCATCTGCTGACTTCTGAGGTATAAATGTTCATACTGAAAATTTAGCAAGAGATCTGTATTAGAGCCGATTAGTACCAATCACTAGGGCTCTGAGAAAAGCTCCAATGGCCACGGGCATCTCCCTTCCCTCACGCTCACCTGTTCATTCTGGGTGTCTCCTCTGAACATTTCTAATTTTAGTCACCTAAGTCTGCTTGAGAGACAGGCTGACAAGGAGGGAAGGTGAGCAGAAATGGAGAGAAGATTGAAGAAGCCAGTCTGTCCAAGAACTGGGAAGATCCAGGCCAAACTCCTGGGAGAGGAGATGTTACTTGGAAAACTTCTGGTTGTGGGAGGAGCCAATTGGTTCCAGTGTCCACCGAATGAGATGGTTACCAATAACACAGACTTAAAGACGGTCACAGGTGAAAGGGAACTTGTAAATAGCCATGCCCAGCTCTCCCATTTTTACAAATTGCCCCTCAAAAAAAAAGATAACTTTACTTCTTGGATATCCATTTTCTAATTTGTAAAGTCCTCCTGACTCTGGGGCCGGTGCTCTATTCACTGAGCAACCTAGTTACCCTGGCATTTTAAATTTTGCAAAAACACTTTGTGAATGTTATCTCACTTGGTCCTCACAGTAGCCTTGTGAGGGAAATGCTATCATTTCTTCCATTGTACAGATGACCCAGTGGTTAAGTGACTTTCTCATGGTCACACAGCTAGTAAATGTCTGAGGTCAGTTCCTCCTGGCCTAACACTTCGTGAACTTCTCTAGGAAACTGAGGCTTAAAAGGGTTTATTTAACTGCACAGGGTCACAAAGCTCAAAAGCTAGGTGCTATTATTATCCTTTTTTTTTTTTTTTACAGATGCGGAAAACTGAGGCTTAGGAAACCCAAATGTATTGCTCAAGATCACACAGCTAGTAAATTAAATGTTCTTATCTCCATTTTTCAGATGAGGAAAGTGAGGCTGGGGGTGTTTAAATGATTTGTCCAGGGTCACACAGGCAGTAAGTGCCTGAGGATTTGAATTCAGGTTTTCCTATCCTAGGTCAGTGGGGGCCACAACCCAGAACTCCTAATTCTCAGTTCCAGACTCTCTCCCTCTTTTATTTCATTTCCTTCTCACGTCAGCTATGTGGGGTTAGTAGGGCAGGTATTACTTTTCTCACATGGCTTCATTTTCCTCATTTGTAAAATGAGGTTCAGAATATAATTTATTGGTCAATGACCCCTAAAGATTCTTTCCAGCTTGAAATCTATGACTCTATGATCAAGTCAAGGACAGAGTTAGCATCCCACCCAGACACCTGCCTCAAAATGCCAGGACCTTCCCATTAGCAGGTGTCAAAGGGCTCCCCACCTGAGACCTACTATATATGAAGATTCTAGGACCAGTCAGCTTTTCCTGTGAATGTCAATCCAAAGACCAAAGAACCCCCATATGGATCTTTACTCTTGTTAGATGTTCCTCAGGGTCAGTGGTTTTCAAAGTATAGCCTGGTGACCCGTGGGAGGTCCTCTATGACTCTTTGGGGGCTTGCAAAGTCAAAACTATTCTGCCCGATAATACTAAGACATTTTAATTTCAAGTGTGGTGAATATCTATAGAAAAAATCCCCATAAATGAAAGATTTGGGGGGTCCTCAGATTTTTTTTAAGAGTGTAAAAGAGTCTTGAGACCAAAAAGTTTGAGGCTCCCTGCTCTGGGCGAAATGGTTCTCCTTTGCTCTTTGTTGATTGAACAGCTGGGGATGCAAAGGAGGAGGAAAAATTATTTGCATTTTGTTCTCGGTGCTTTTGTGGGGCTAATTACCCCCTAATTAGCTCCAGGTGTTGGGATCAAATCAAAGCTTAGGAGACTGGAGAAGGGGGTAGGAGGGAGAGGGGAAGAAGGGAAGAAATGAAAAAGGGAGTCTCTAGGGACTGCCTCATAATTTGGATCAAATTGGAAAGGAAAGAGAACCCTTTGTAAGATCGACTTTCTTCCTGGTTCGGGGTCCTGGGTACCCGAAGTGGAATTAAGGAACCAGGGGGCAGACCTGGGCCAGGAGCCAGGCATGCTGAAGGGACCTCTCTGGCTCTGACCCTAGCAGCCTCCCCCTGGGCAGTCCCCGGAGGCGGAGATGGGATCCGGGTGGGACAGGAAGCCCACAGCGGCTAAGTCTCAGAATGGACACCAGCGCTAGTGACCAAAGCCTCATTGCCATCAATGGGGAGATATGAATTGTTTTGAACTACGGTTCTTCCGTTTGTTCAGAAATGGGGAAACATGCTGCTATTGCTTATTCTCCTAGAGACCCAGAGCACGAGGCTCCAGCAGGAAGAACTGTTATTTGCATTTTGTTTCAAAGCTGCTTTGTGGAGGATAATTACCCCTAATTAGGGCTGGGGATGGCTGTAGAACAAAGCTTCAGGCAGAGGATGTAGGAAGAAGGGGTAGGGAAAGTGTCGGGGTGAGGCACCCTGGAACTTTGATGAAATTAGAAAAGAATGAGGACTCACTTCAGAAGCCTTAAGGTGAAATCTTATCTCTCCGAAGAGGTGCGTGATAAGGCTTACAACGGCCAACAGCCAAAAGGTCAGTGTGTTTTGCTTTGTTAAAAGAGAGAGGTTTGTGATGCATTGGGAATCCACAGCCATATGGAGCTAAAGAGTGTCAGTAAAACATTTGTATTTTTTTTTTTAAAGAAAAGAATTAAGTAGTGGCAAAAGAACAGCATTTTTACTGAATGTGATTGATGCCTGGAATGCTCTCTCCCCATCTCTGCTTCTTGGCTGTTTCTCAAATAAGATCTCCCGACTCCAGGCATTTCACCAGGCTGTGCCTCATGCCTGGAACACTCTCCCTCCTCATCTCCACCTTTTGCTTTCTGGCTTCCTTCAAGTCCCAGCTACAAGCTTTTCCCAGTCCCTCTTAATTCTAGTGTCTTCCCTCTGTTGATTATCTCTAGTTTATCCTGTCTAGAACTTGTTTTTACATGGTTATTTGAATGTTGTTTCCCCTATGTTGGACTGTGAACTCCCTGAGGGTGGAAATTATCTTTTGCCTTTCTTCATATTCATAGCTATTAGCTCAATGCCTGACATACCTGTTGTTGTTCAGTCATATCTGAGTCTCTGTGACCCCCATTTGGGGTTTTCTTGGTAAAGATACTGGAGTGGTTTGCCATTTCCTTCTCCAGCTCATTTTACAGATGAGGAAACTGAGGTAGACAGGGTGAAGTGACTTGATCAGGGTCATACAGCTAGTCCGTGCTTGAGGCTAGATTTGAACTCATGAAGATGTGTTCTATCCACTGTGCCACCTAGCTGCTGATGTATAGTAAATGCTTAATATTTATTGACTAACTGAATGAAACATCATAAGGCCCTGTTACATAGTCTCTTGGAAAAGGCAATGAATTTAGAAGCTGGATTTAAGTTTCAGTTCTGATGATACAAGATTTGTTATTTCGGGTTGTCCCTCAGTTTCCTCTTCCGTGAAATGGGGATGTTAATACTTGTATCACCTGCCTCACAGGGTTGCCATGGGAAAGTGCTCCACAAATCTTAAAGTGCTGTAGAAACCACAGACCCTCAGGGGGAAGGCTGTCTAGCTGAATCCATACCTGAACAAGAATCTCTTCCATGATACTCCCCACAAGTGGTCCCCCAGCCTCCAACTGAAGCCATCTAATGAGAAACAGCTTACAGCTTCCTGGGGCAGCCCTGTCCCCTTGGGGGTTACTCTCATTTTAAAAACAGAACAAAAAATTTAAAAATTTTTCATTTTTACATAATCTCCATTTCCAAATACACAGCTCTAGTTGCTAAGAAGCTTTTTCTTTCTATGGAGCCCAAGCCTGTTTCTCTGTTGCTTTACTATAGACAGATGATTATTTCTTACTCTCAGGATCATTGTATCAGCATTTTATCCACCCACATGAAGACTTCAAGCATCTGAGATTTTATAGAGGCTGATTTTTAAAAGGGCAGATGACAACCTCCCTGACACTTGGTAAATAGTATTTCAATTCGATTAAAAAAATTTATGGAGTACCTACTATGTGCCAGTCACTGTACTAGGCATACACGAAAACAAAAATAATTCGGTCCCTGCCTTCAAGGAGTTCACATTCTACCAGGGATAGGGATGGACAATATGTAACTAAACACAAAATATAAGCAGAGTAAACACAAAATAATTTGGCAACTAGGTGACACAGTGAACAGAGCCCTGGATGTGGAATCAGGAAGACCTGAGTTCAAATTTAGCCTTAGACATTTGCTAAATATACGATTCTGGGCAAGTCGATTAATCTGTCATTTTCCTAATTTGTAAAATGGGGTGATAATAGTAGGCCTCCCAGGGTTGTTGTGAGGACCAAATGAGATAATGTTTGTGTAGCAGCAAGCACCCCAATATCCCCAGGGTGACTGCCAACACAGGTTCTTAGATCTGCTTTTCAAAAGGAAAGCAACTCAAAATGGGTTAACAAGCTTACTTTAATCAAACAAACGTATATTACCTAGTTCAGGGGAAAAAGGTCAGCACCCCGAACTTCAGAATATACAGACAGATCAAATAGGCTTCCAAACTGTCCAACCATTACATCAATACCAAATCACAGTTACCAGAGAGGGAAGCATCAACATCTGGGTTTTCTCAACAACGGCTTCCCAGAGTCTCATCTAGTCAAATCACACAACACTTCTCAAAGTGAGCCCCAAAGCAAAGCCTCTCCTCAGGGTTTATATAGCCTTCTCCTGGCTCAGAGAATATAACAACCTTCTGGACCCACTGCCCAATCACAAAGTATCAAGGTGTGGGCTTTCCTGAAAAACAAGCCTCCCACCACAGGCTCCAGGTGCACTTAAGCTAGGGGCAGGGAAGATCTTTAAATTTGCATTTCCATTACAGTTTGTAAAAGTGCTTTGCAAACCTTAAAACTCTGTATAAATGTTGGCTACTGTTCATTCCCCCTTCAGCCTGCCTGGCAATGGGCCTCTCTGACTATGATTCTGCTGGTCCCCAGACAATGGGCCTGTGGTCTCTTACTAGGCATGTCCTTGAATACTTTCTTCCTTGGTGGGGCCTGCCAGTGACTGGACTCTGCCGGCAGAGCCTAGAGAACCCCGAGTCACCTCTACACGGTAATGTGGAATCAAAGGACTTTGGTGGAGGGCATTGGTATTAGCATTTTAGTAATCTCCTATTCTTACAGTATTCAAATTAGTAACCTCAGAATAGGGGCAGCTGGGTGGATTAGTGCATAGAGTGCTGGGCCTGGAGTCAGGAGGACCTGAATGAAAATCCAGCCTCAGATAATTATTAGCTGTGTGACCTTGGGCAAGTCACTTCACTCTGTGTGCCTAGGTTTCCACATCCGTAAAATGAACTGGAGAAGGAAAAGACAAATCACTCCAGTATCTTTGCCAAGAAAACTCCAAATGGAGTCATGGAAAGTTGGACATGACCAAACAATAAAATTTCATATTATTAATAACATTGATGGGGGCAGAATGGTTTGGTGAAAAGAGGGAGGGGGAGGAGGAAAGGGGGAAGGCAAGCACACAGGAGTTCTGGCCTTTGGGTTCACAAAGCCTGGGTTCAAGTTTCCCCACTGATACATACTGGCTTTGTGACCTTGTCATTTTAAATTCTCAGTGCCGAGGATCTAAGTTGGAGAAAAAAGAGCTAATCTTTCTTGGTGCAGGGAGCTCCCCAGTGAAAGTGCTCTATGCCAATCAATTCATGGGCTTGCTTAAGAAATTAAATAACCCAAACCAATAATAATCTCAGTCCAGCTTTGGCCACATCACTTCCTGGCGGTTCAGAGGGAGGGGGATGACAGGAGAAGGGAGGAGATGCCATGAGGGTCTCTCTGTTCACACAGCACCCTGGGAAAAAGGAAGGTCTGGGATGATTTACTTTAATCAGCAGAAAGAGAAACCGGGGCCCAGAGAGGTCACTTTTCCAATGTCACACCAATTTAGCGCCAGAGGCTTTTGTTAATTAACCATGTTATCCAGAGTAACTGATGTTTACTTTAGGTTTGCCGACATTGTCTCATCTGAGCCTTACAACAGCCCTAGGAGGTAGACACTGTTACCCCCATTTTACAGATAGGAAAACTGAGCTTGAGAGAGGTTAAATGACCCACCCAGGGTCACACAGGTAGTAAGTGTCTGAGATCAGGTGTGAATTCAGGTCCTCCTGACTCTAGGGCTGGTGGTCTCTCCACTGTGCCATCTACCTGACCCACATTTGGAATTTTCTTGGCAGAGATATCGGAGAGGTTTGCCATTTCCTTCTCTAGCTCACTTTACAGTTGAGGAAACTGAGGCAGAAAGGGTCAGTGACTTGAAGCTCGATTTGGACTCAGGTCCTTCTGACTCCGGGCCCTCACTCTATCCAGTATGCCACCTATCTGCCCCCTTTTTCTGTGCCTCAACTATGAAGCCTCAGGACATTCTGAAGGTAAGGCTGCTCTTTTTGGAGAGGCTCTCCCTGTCCCTTGTCTCCTTGTATCTCCAGTGCCAAATGAGCAGCTGCTATGAGTATATAAATATATTTTAAGGATCAAATCGCAAGGTATAATAAACACTCTTCACTCAAAACTGAACCAGTATAACATTTATTCTGTGTGCTAATACCAGATAAAACATCACTACAGAAATACAGAACAGCAAAGCTCAAAAGGGGAACAAAAATATTTACACACATTACCAGCCCCTGGAGGATGGCCATCTCAGTGCACAGTTGGGAGCCTCCTTGATTTCAGCTACTTAAAAAAGGTCTTAAGCTAAGTGTCCTTCCCGTGGGGAAGTGCCTCTCCAATAAGTTCCCCTTTAGCAAATTCCCCCCAATATCAATCTTCCAGGATATATATATAGTTTTCAAACAAAGACTCAGCACCGAATTGGCGCAGTATGAAAGCCCACATGCGTGCTGTCTGCATGCCTGTCTGTCTCTGTGTGACTTAACACCAGTATCACAGCTGTGAACTGGGCCAGAGTTCAAAGGGTCAAAACAGCCATAAAGGTGAGATGAAATACCTGGGAACATGGTCTCTGTTCCAAGGAGAAAAGGGGAACACATATGGTCACGTGGGCCTGTGAATGGATGGGGAAGATTTTCATATTCCGTTAGCCCTACAAGCCCTCTTCTTTGCTTCCCTGGGGGCCAGGTGACGATCTTCTTCTCTGACATTGTGGGTTTCACCAGCATTGCTGCCTCCTGCACCCCTCTGCAAGTGGTGGACATGCTCAACAACCTGTATGTCTGCTTTGACATGAGGATTGAGTCCTATGATGTCTACAAGGTGAGTGAAGGCTCAGGGGCCATGGCCAGGTGGGGGGATTCATGCCAGAAGACAAGCCAGGACAACAGCTGCCTACAGATGTCTCTCATCCCCTACAGGTAGAGACCATTGGTGATGCATATATGGTGGTAAGTGGGCTGCCTGAAAGGAATGGGGAGAAACACGCTGATGAGATTGCTAAAATGGCGCTGGACCTGGTGGCCGCTGTTCGCCAGGTCCTGATCCCCCACATGCCCAGGGAGAAGCTGCAGCTGAGGGCTGGTATCCACACAGGTAAGGGGAGGTGGGCAGACGCCGGGGTGTGGGGCCTGGCTGGGAGAATGGGGCAAATGGACCTGCTCTGCCTCTCACTGCTTGGTGGGGAGGGTAGGAAGAGGATGTGGGGAGGGGATTCTTCATGGTCTCAAAATCACTTTCTCTATCTCTGAAAGGGGGGCTCGTGCCAACATATTCACCAGAGTTTTCCATTTTCCTGAGCATATTAGAGGATCATTGATTTCAATTCAGTAAACATTTAGGGGGCTGTTAGATGGCTCAGTGGATAGAGAACAGTGTCTGGAGTCAGGGAGACCTGAGTTCAAATCTGGCCTCAGATATTAGCTTGTGTGACCCTGGACAAGTACTTCACTCTATTTTTCTCAGTTCCTTGTCTGTACAATGAGCTGGAGAAGGAAATGGCAAACCCCTCCAGTATCTATGCCAAGAAAACCTCAAATGGGATCAGGAAGAATCAGACACGACTGAAATGACTGAACAGCAGCAAACAAAACATTTACTAAGCACCTACTATGTGCTAGGCCCTGGGCTAAGCTCTGGGGATACAAAAAGAGGCAAAAGGCAGGCCCTGCCTTCAGGGAACTCACAGTTTAATAGGGGAGACAACATGTAAGCAGATAGATAGAAAGCAGGCTCTGTACAGGATGGTTAGCAGAGGGAAGGCCGGGGTTAAGAGGGCATGGGGAAGGCTTCCTGTAGGAATCAGGATTTTAGTTGGGCCTTAAAGGACACTAGAGAGGTCAGGAGTGTGAGTGGGAGAGGGAGAACTTATTTAAAAGAACTTATTTACTGGAATTCTTGTATTTTGATATCTAATATGTTACTGACTATAAAAATCAGTTTCCTTTGTTATCTTCTGTACTTTATACATTTACAAACATAATTCTGGGGGGTGGCTAGGTGGCACAGTGGATAGAGCACCAGCCCTGGAGTCAGGAGGACCTGCATTTAAATCCTGCTTTGGACAATTAACACTTACTAGCTGTGTGACCTTGGGCAAGTCATTTAACCCCAATTGCCCTGCTTTCCCCCCTCCAAAAAGCAAACAAACAAAATAAAAGCATAATTCTGAGAAGGAATCCCCAGACTTCCCCAGACATTGCCCAAGGGGTCCATCGGACCACAGAGCTAAGGGCCCTTGTTCCTAAGGCTCTAAGAGGTGAGGGGATTGCTCGCATGTAGTCAGTTGTGATCAGGATTTGAACTCTCCTCCTGCCCTTTCCCTGCCTGACTTCCAGGCACACAGCCTCTCTGCTGGAGCTGTCTGGCCCCTTTGTGATCCTAGATACAAGGTGGGTACTTAGCACAGGCTCTCCATGTTGGGTAGAGTGTTGGATTTGGAGTGGGAAAGACCTGAGTTTGAATCCTTCCTCAGACACTAATTACATGTGTGACCTTGAACGAGTCACTTAACCACTGTCTGCCTCGGTTTCCTCATCTGTACAATGGGGATAATTATTGCTCCTACCTCCTAGGATCAAATGAGATGATATTTGTAGAGTGCTTTGCTATTAAAATGCTACATATTGTCATTAAAGATGACAGGCTTCTGTGCCCTGGTATGGCAATATCCCTGCAATAAGGGGCATTATGATACAACGGGAGGCCCAGCCCTTCCACATCCTGCCTGTGTGATTGTAGGCAAGTCCTCTCAACTCTCTGGATCTCACCTTCCTCATCTCTAAGGCCAGGAGGGTGACACGAGATCTCTGAATCTCTACAGGACAACAGTCACGGCATTCTAGAAAGCATGCTGGTGTGGGGGTTGGAATGCGTGGGACTGCCTCCTTTCACTCCTTCTCCTTTCCGTTGCCTCTTGCCCTTTGCCTCCTGCCTTCCCTCCCAACTTGCTTTGCCTTCCCTACAGGCCCCTGTGTTGCTGGTGTGGTTGGCTACAAAATGCCCCGCTACTGCCTCTTCGGAGACACGGTCAACACAGCGTCTAGGATGGAATCTACCAGTCTTCGTGAGTGACTTGACTTTCCCAGTTACCTCTCCTAAGACCTCCCGCTGAGGAAACTGAGATCCCAAGAGAATTAACTAGCGTAAAGGCTGTGTAAGAAAAAAAAAAGAGCTGAGCCTAGTGGGGTTCCTGGACTCCCCCAATCCAGCCTACTGTCCTGCCTCCCTCCGCAGGGTCTCCAGGAGGCCTCCCTTCCACACTGATTTTACCTTCAACCCCCTCCTCAGCCTCCTTCTTGGTCTCTCTGTCTCTCTACCACAGGAAGAGAACTCCTTAGAAGCTGATTCAGGTGATCTACCTCTTACCTGCCCCCCCATCCCCACCACCCTCCACCCTATGCTGGAAGGAACTCCTGTCCCTTTTCATGAGCAGGAATATCCATCCATCTTCTCTGTCCCTGGGGAGGAACAGGGGGCTGGGACTAGCAGTCCAGGTCACATCCCAGCCACCAGCCTCTCTCCCTCTGTTAATTTTCTTCCATCTGGCAGCCCAAAAGATTCACATCAGCTCAGCCACCCACCAGACCCTCCTGACGGATGATGCTTATGAAATTGAACTTTGAGGAGAGATTGAAGTCAAGGTGAGAAGAGGCTGGGTTAGAGTGATTGAGATGCCAGCCTGGGCCCGCTCCTCAACCTCAGGGTACCCAGTGACCCTAGCACCAGAGACGTAGAGTCGGGCCGGCCTTGTACCTCCTCCCTCCATTTTACAGACGGGCAAGTAACTGGCAGCCAGCAGCTATCCGAGATGAAATTTGAACCCGGGTCCTCTCATTTCAGAGTGGCCGCTCTTTCCATTATATAATTCCCATATATAATTACATATATGATATTATATAGAGAGGAGATATAGAATTATATATTATTTCATGTATGATAGGTAAATATAATATACAATTATGCATAATATATGTACATATTATATGCACATACATATATTGTATTATATGTATATAATATAATTACATATCATTATAATTATAATTACACAGTATACATTATAATTACATAATATATAATGATATATTATGCACATGTATGCATATATTATACATGTGTAATATGTATAATATATGATGTATATTATATAAAGGCCTTCAAGCAGAGGCTGGCTGCCTCCTTGACTCTTGGGATATTGTAAAAAGATTCCTGTTCAGGTATAAGTTGGATCTGAAAGGATCCTAGAGGCAATTTTACAGATAAAGAACTGAGGTGCAGAGGGTTAGGGGGCCTTCCCAGCATCCCCCAAGTAGTACGGAGCAGAGCCAGGATTTTAATGCAAGGGCCCTGATTCCAGAGTCCTCTCCTACTCTGCCTCCATCCCTTCCAACTCTGAGATCCTGCTGCTGTTATTTCATTTATTCATTCATTAAACAATCACTGGGAACTTGGTAGAGGTGGGGCTCTGTGCTATGCTAAGTACTATGGGGCTAGTGGGCGGAGGAAGCCAAAGACAGCCATCCCTGCTCCCTCTTAGAGGACTCGTAGGACACAGCTGTTGGGGGATCCAAGCTCCCAGAGATCCCACGGGCTCATGTGCCTAGTTTAGATTCTTTCCCTCCTTTCAGGGCAAAGGGAAAATGAAAACCTACTGGCTCCTGGGGAACAAGAACTACAGCATTCATAATGACAGCCTGGTGTGCCACTGGCAGCCTTCCCACAAGAGGAGCCCGAGCGTGGGCCTGTCTGTGAGTACTGGGCAGGGAAGGGCTTTGTGGGTAGTGTGGGCTCCAGCCCTGGGTGGGGAAGAGGGACTGATGAGGGGCTGGAGACACTGGCAGTAGGGTCCCCCTCCCGACTTCCAGGGGCTGGGGAGGGGGCTGGAGAACAGTGCTACTAGCAGAGCCTGAGGAACAGACTGTTCTAGGTAAGCTTAGGGCATCCTTGGCTAGAGAGAAGCTACTGAGAGGGAAGGGAGGAGAGACAGCTGCAGGGCTGTGAGGAGTGAAGGAAGAAGGCAGGAGAGCATCCCCTCCATTTTGAAATGAGCACAGTTCTTAGGCTCTAGGGCATCATTTGGTCCCTTCCCCCATAATCGTTATAACAGTAATATTAACTAGTCTTTCTCTGGGCCATTAAAGGATTGCAAAGCACTTTACAGAGTGTCTCCTGGAAGGGAGGTGCTGTTTATCACGTCTACTTTACAGATGAGGAAACTAAGGCAGAGAGAGGTCAGGGGACTTGCTCAGGGTCTCATAGCCAGTCAAGGCCAGATTTAAAATCAGGTCTTCCTGACTCCAGGTCGAGCACTCCATGCACCTAACTTTATCATTTACAAGAAAAATGATGCCCAGAGAGTTCTCCTACCTCAACTCCACCTGCTGACCTCGCTGGCTTCCTCTAAGTCCCAAATGAAATCCCACCTTCTCCAGGAAGCCTTCTCCATCACATCAAGGGTCTCCATTTATTTGGTATTTAATTTTCTCCAGTTATTTGGTATTTAATTTTCCCCAGGGACATATAAAAACAATTTTTAACATTTGTTTTTAAAACTTTGAGTTCCAGATTCTCTCCCTTCCTCCCTTCCCACCACCACCTCATGGAGAAGGGTCCCCACTTTCACTTGCACAATGAAATCCACTCCCAGCTCTCTAGGCTTAGATATGTAGGGGTCAAAGATGGGGGTAGGGGAATGGGATGGTTTTTAAAAATCAGAAAGTAATTTGTTGGCAGCGTAGAGCAATAGGAAAAACGCTTAACTCTATTTACTTACAAGCAGAAATCTGGGTTCTGTGTGTGCCTCAGCTAGAGTCTAGCTATGTGGCCTTGAGGAGTTCCCTCCCCCCACTCTGGGCCTCAGTTTTCTTCTCTATAAAATAAGGAAATTGGACTAAATGGCTTTCAACCTCCCTTTCAGCTCTAACACTATGATTTTCTGGCTTTAAGTTGTTGAGATAAGCTGACTTTTTCTAAGTGGGACTGATCAATCAGTCAATCAACATGAGTTTGACTGCTTACAATGTGTCAGGCACTGGGCTACCTGCTGGGGATGCAGAACCAAAGAAAAACAGTGCCTGTCCCCAAGGAGCTTCCATTCTACTTTGGAGAATATGTGTTCACAGGTCAATAAATACAGGATATGATGGTGGGTGGGGTGATCACCAAGGACCCCTTGAAGGCACTTGAGCTCAGCCTAAATGGTCTGGGGGTCCCAGGAAGAAGATGCCTGGCATCAGGGACAGCCTATGCAAAGTCTCAGAGGCAGGAGATAGAATAGGGAACAACAAATTGGCCAGTGGAGAAAGTGATCTGACAGGGAAGTGGGTGGTTGGGGAGGGGTGAATACTGTTTGAAGATAATCCATAAGATAATCATGTGCAGGTAACTGAGACTCAGCTGCCCCATGTAAAGCAGCACTCTAGGTTCATTAATTCCCTTAAAAAAAAAAAAAAGAAGCCAAGATATCTATTTTTTAAAAGTAGGATCACTCACTGTGTGGGTTCCTTTTTTCTTATTTCAGTCCAGTGCAATGGGCATTGCGCTGGGTGAGTCACCTGAAACAGCATCCTCAGCAGGGAAGATCTCATCTAGCAACACCCCAACCCTTGCCGAAGTGATGGGGCAGGCTGGGTGTGAGATGCCCCCCACACCCAACCTAGGTGATGGAGCCTCCCTACTGGCATCCCCTTCTCTTGGCCAGAGAGCCCCCTTATACCCAGGGAACGGCAGCCAGGGGCAATTAGGGAAGGACAGAATCCTGCCAGGTTTCGTGGAGGAGATGGAATAGATCCCATGGGTTTGCCTTCCTGGGAGTTGGACCTTGGGGGTTATCTCTTTAGATCCATGGACAGGCCACTGACCCAAGGGTCAAAGCCTAGGTTTAACACAAGAAGAAGGATCTGAGGACTAAACTGTGGAAGCACCTTCGGTGCCATCGGAGACCCCTTGTTTGTAACTTCAAGGTCTATGAGCTCCTTTGGGAGTGAAGGATAAAAGGGGGCAGTGAGTGGGTCTAGGTCTGGAGAACTGCACTGGGGATAAGGGCTGGAGGCTCCGTTTATAGAGTCTGACCTGCAGCGGGGCTTGGAGACCAGTTAACTCAGGAATTCTCACCCTGGGGTGGACTCTGGGATAGATTTCAGGGGGTCTGTAAATTTGGATACGAAAAATTACACCTTTATTTTCACTGACTTCTAACTGAAATTTAGAAATTCCTTCCATGATGAATTTTTAAAAAAGCATTATTCTGAGAAGGGTTTTAACTGCCAGAGCGGTCCCTGGTAAGCGGGTTTTTAGCGAGTTAGTAAGAAGCCCTGATCCAGTCCGTGATGCCGTCTTACAAAGAAGCTGAGGCTTAGAGAGTTTGAACTGATCTCCCAAGGTGCACCCCTCTAAGGCTCAGATTCTTCATCAGCACCCTGCTGAGATCCCTGCTTCCTCCCCTCTGAAACGGGAGTAATGACAGCACCGGCCTCACGGGGCTGTTGTGTGGATCAAGTGAGGTGATCTGTGTTAAGCACTTTACAAACCTTAACGTGATATAGAAATGTCTGTTACAATAGTAATAATGACAATTAGGAGTAGCTATATTAGTATTACTAGAACTTATTATTAGTTATTATTATAGAATTAATAGTAGGTAGCCGTGGTAGTCGTCGTCGTCTAGATGACCTCTAAGGTTCTTTCCAGCTCTAAATGGATGGGAACAGACTGAATAAAAATGGCTACCATGGAGTTCATACCCAAGATAAGTGAGAAGATAGTAAGAAAGCCTCCTGGCTGCTTTTAATGAGGGACTTCAGGGTTCTGAAAGAATTCATATATAGCAGGGGTCTACTGGTAAATGTCTATCAACCAGTTTATCTCCAAATATATACATATATATACACCCATGACCCACTATTCAGTATAATCTGCAGTATGGACATTTTCTCCTTCACTTTCTCAAGTCTAGATAGTCAACAAAACAAATCAGGCCCTGATTTTTAGTCTTCACTGATTTCTAGGGTGTAAACAATCTTACTGACAATGTAACAATCCACTCTCCTGAGCAGGTATGAGCTGGCTCCAGCATTTCCTTGTAAGATGTATTTGCTGAGCCGCCATCTCTGAATAATCAAGGGGAAATGGAGTAGTTTCTGCAAGGTTGGAGTTAAGCAAATGTTCCAATCTTCAAAAGAAAGGTAGAGGATGGAGCCTCTAAATTAGGAACCAGTGAGCTTGACTTGGATTCTTGTCAAAATTCCTAGAAGAACGTATTAAATGGTTATTATTTTGAACATTTTGAAAGGGAAATGTTACCTCAAAGGAGCCAGTTTGGCTGCATCATGAAGTAGGTATTTCCATAATAGCATCTTACCTTTAATGGGAGGAGATAAGAAGGCCTCTTGAGGAAATCAATCAGTGAGATTCCAGGAAGTGCATTGGGCATATGACTCCAACATTCTCTGCACTGTTGTCCAAATGGAGGGACCATAGAATTGGGAATGCTAGACTTGGAGTCAACACTCCTGGGTTCAGATCTTGGCTCTTCCATTTAATACCTGATTATCTTTGGGCAAGTTGTGTAACTTTTCTCATCTTGGAATTCCTTATATTAAACTATGTGGCCACAGCAAAATGAGTGACTGTTTTCTGTGAATGTATGTGGCTAATGCCAGGGGAGGTCAGGTGAAGTGGAGATTGCAAATATGAGGTTGGGGCTAGAGTCACAGACTTTCTTTTTTCAATATTTTGAGCAACATTTTGGATCATTTCCCTAGTTAAGAGAGATAGCAGAGAGCCAGAAGACCTGGGCTCAAGTCTTACCTTTGACATAATGGTATATTTGTGGCCCTTAAACTCTCAAGTATCCTAAGGCAGCTCTGCAAGACTATACCTTGTCAAGAGCCAGAGCTGCATTAGTAGAGGGAATTTCCTCATCTGAGAATTCCCTATATTGATGAAATCAGGTCCAGTCCTTATCCCTATCCTTCTTGTAGCTAAATTTTGCAGTTGGTCCTGGCCACCATTTGTAAACATGAGGGGGTCTTCACTTTTGTGGGATGGCTGACCTCTGGTGGTCAATAAAGGCATGGCAGCTTTTTTTTTTTTTTTAAGGAAGTCCCCAGAGCAACTTTGGCGGAACCATTGATTAAAGGCTTGAGAATAACTCTTCCTGGTGGACAAATCAGCTGTTGCACTTTCCCTTGGGATAGTTAAAATAGTGATACAATGCCTTTCTTTGGGTTTAAAGAAGGCTACACACCCAGTACAGGTTATATACACCCCACCAGTCAACCAGTGTCATAAATAGTCAATAAACATTTATTAAGTACCTACTATGTGCCAGGTACTATGCTAAGCTCTGGGGATACAAAGAAAGGCAAAAGACAGTTCCTGTTCTCAAAGGGCCCATAGCCTAATGGAATAGATGATATGCAAACATCTATGTACAATCTGTATATGGGTGATAATCAACGAAGTAAGTCACTAGGACTAAGAAGGATCATGAAGGGCAGCAAGGGATAGAACACTGGACCTGGACAAAGACTCATCTTTCTGACAGTAGCTATGTGACCTTGGGCAAGTTGCTTAACCCTGCTGGCAGCAGTTTCCTTGTCTGGAAGATGAAGTGGAGAAGGAAATGGCAAACTACTCCAATATTTCTGCCAAGAAAATACCAAAAAGAGTCCCAAAGAATCAGACACAACAGAAAAATGACTGAATAGAAGGTGGGATTTTAGCTGGCACTTGATGATAGCCAGAGAAGCTAAGGATGGAGAGAATTCCAGGAATGGGGGACAGCCAGGGAAAATGCCTCATGTTGGGAGATGGAATGTCTTCTAGGAATAGCAGAAGACCAATGTCACTGGATCACAGAGTATGTAGGAGGTGGTTTGTAAGGTGTAAGAAGACTGGAAAGGTAGAGGAGGTTAGCTTATGAAAAGCTTTGGACACCAGAGGGGTTTATATTTTATCCTGGAAATGATAGGGAACTACTGGAGTTTATTGAGTGGGGATGATGTGGTCAGATAATCATTTTAGGAATATCACCTTCACAGCTGAATGGAGGATGGCCTGGCATGGAGAGAGATTGAGGGAGACCAACCAGCAGGCTATTGTGATGGTCCAGGTGATTAGGGCTCCCACCAGGGGGTGGCAATATAAGAGGAGAGAAAGGGGTGTATTCTAGAAATATTATGAAGATAAAATTGATAAGTCTTGGCAACAAGTTAGGCATTAGGGGTGGGAGAAATTGTGAATTTGAGGATGACACCAAAGTTTTGAACCTGGGTGTCTGAGAAGATGGTGATGTTCTCAACAGTAAGAGGGAAGTTAGGAAGAGGGAAGAATTTTTGGGGAAAGATGACAGAGTTCAAGTTTGGGCTGTTGAGTTTAATTCAATATATTTGAGTTTAATTCAATATATTTAAGAGGCAGTTGGATATATGAGACCGAGGTCAGATATATGAGGTCAGAAGAGAGTTTAGGGCCGGATAAGTAAATTTAAGAATCACCATGGAGATGATAATTGAAACCATGAATTCTGAAGAGATCAAGTGAAATAGCATAGAGGCAGAAGAGAAGAGGCCAAGACTAAGTTCTGTGAGCACCCGTAGTAATGGCGGGGAGAGGCCTGGGTAAAGATTCAACACAGGAGACCTTGAAGGAGCAGAACCAGAAGAAAGTGGGAGAGAATATCAGAGACGAAGGTGACCACAATACCAAAGTCTGCAGAGAGGTCAAGAAGGCTGAGGACTGAGAAGAGGCCATTTCATTTAGTGCTTAAGAGAATACTGGCATGTTCGCAGTTGGAAGTGAAGGATGTTTTTAAACCCTACCTGTTTAGTAAAAATCCTTACTAAGAGCTAATCAGATGTGGCTGATAATCATTGGGAAATACACCAATGGGGGCTTCTGAGCAACAACAGTACTAGAAACACCCTTAGAACCATGAGTAATAGTAGAGGGGTCACTACCCTAGGTTTGGGGTAATCCCACTTACAGGAAGGCTAGAAATAGCGTGTATATAGAAGGAGGGCTTGTTTGGATGAGTGCGAACACAATCTGTGTCCTATGCTAAAGCAGCAAGGTCAGAAACAACACAAGCTTCCCCTAGAGAGAGACTCAGTCCCCAGAGCATCCAGCAGGTGGCGCCAAAGGCTGCTTCTTGTCTGGGATGTAGCCAATAGTCAGAAATCTGTTTTTTTTTTCACCCCCAAATTCTGGCTCTACTCTGAGCCCCTAAATTTTTGGAAGGGAGGTTTGTCCTGTTCAATCAAGAAAGGATGTTGTAGTAGAAAGATCACTGAATTTGCACTTAGGGAGACTGGGATCCTTGAATCCTGGCTCTATAACTAACTTAACTGATTGACCTTGGGCCAATCACAGCTTCATCTGTCGAATGAGAACATTGGACTAGGTGGCCACTAAAGCTCCCTTCAGTCCAAAGTGGCAATCCTAGCAACCTCCAGCCCTTGCCCCAAGGCACAATTACTTGACTTTGAGTCCTAAAAGGTCAAGGACCATATTTTGTTATTGTATCAAGATAACATATAGAAAACACTTTATAAACCTTAAAATGCTAAGTACGTGCTATTATTATTGATAATACCCAGCTCCTAGCATAGTAATCTACATATGGTAAGGCAATTAATATATATTTACTGAAGGTACAATTGAAAGACTGGGGAGGTAGGGGTGAGATGGGACAGGAAGGGATGGAGTGGGATAGGAAAGGAAAGGAGAGGATGGGATGGGATGGGATGGGATGGGATGGGATGGGATGGGAGGCACATCCTCCTTGCCCTGGGTATCACAGTTAAAAAGGTGCTGGCTCTGATATGAGAGGACCTATGTTAAAATCCCACAACTTCTATTTACAACTTCTATGACCTTGGACTGGTCAGTCATAGAAGCTCCCTGGGCCTGAGTTTCCACATCTGTAAAATGAGGTGAATTGGGGGGTTGGACATAATGACCTCTGAACTCACTTCCAGCTCTTGAGCTATGATCCAAAGCATAATGATTTTCAAGTCACCAAACATTTATCTTCCGTTTTAAACTACCTTCTCCTTAAATGCTTGCTTAGGGGACTTGTGTGACTTCAACAATAAAAACTACTTTTGGTCGAAGTAGGATTGTATCTATGCATAAACTCTGCGTTCAAGCTGGAGGGGGAAAATGGCTATTTTGTATTTTAAGTGAACTGGAATTCACTCCTGATTCAAACAGTGTGGCTTGTGGAATGAATGCAGATGTGTGGATATGTGGATGGGGGCTCAAGGAGCTGGGTTTGAATACTAGCTTAGCTAGACCTTGGCCAAGTGACTTCAGATTCCTTGTCTCTAAAGATGAGAAGGATGGATTGAATGATCTGTAAGGCTCCATTAGGCTCTAAGATTGGTTCAATGAAAATAGCTTCAGAGCCAGAAGGGGCTTTAGAAGTTGTTTCACCCGACTCCCTTATTTTTATAAAGGAAGAAAATGTAGTGCAAAGGGGAAGGGACTCACCCAAGGTCACACATCTAGCCAGCCAGGGTTAGAACTAAGACTCAGACCTTGGTCTTCTGACTCCTGGGCTCTTCCCTTCATATCACACTATGTCTGCTGCTTGTGGAGGTTTGAATACTCTTGGTCTAGTGCTATGGGGATAATGGTACTTTCCTTGAAGTCAGTGACAAATGTGCCTCCAATGAAATCTTGGGGGATCCTCTTCACTGGGGGTGAGTTGAAGGGACCTGAGCCTCCAGATGCTGTGCCTTTGCTTAGTGGCCTATGCAAGGAATTATGTAATAGACTGGAAAGAGGGCCTGGATTCAAATCAAGACTCTTCTAACAACTACAATCACTACTTCCTTCGGCCTCAGTTTCCTCGTTTGATGACCTCTGACTTTCCATCTCCAGATCTATGATACATGACTTGGGGTTGAATCATAATGGTTACTTGTGAGACCTTGGATAAGTCTCTCTTCCCTGTTCTGGGTCTCTGTTCCCACTTCCATAAAATGAGAGGGTAGGTGAGATGACCTTTGAATCCCATCCTGGCTTTGAATCTATTATCCTCACTAAGATCACAGCTCTTGTTCAAAGCTTCTGGTACAGGGGGCAGCTAGGTAGTGCAGTGAATAGAGTGCCTAGCCTGGAGTCAGGAAGTCCTGAGTTCACATCTGGCTTCAGACATATACTAGCTGTGTGACCCTGGGCAAGTCACTTCACTTTGCCTCAGTTTCCTCACCTGTAAAATGAGCTGGAGAAGGAAATAACAAACCACTCCAGTATCTTTGCCAAGAAAACCCAAAATGGGGTCATGGAGAGTCAGACACGACCAAAATGACTGAATGACAATGAAATGGTAAACCCAGCAATGTCTCAGGAATCAGAAGATCTGGGTTGCTGCCTGTATAACTATGCGCAAGTTGCTTATCCCCCCTGGGCTTCAGTTTTCTCATCTGTAAAAGAGACTAGATGAGGTGGTCTGTGAGGTTGCTTCCAGCCTAGGGTCCAGGATCCTATTTCTAATCAGGGTCCTTGTTTTGTGACAAGGAGAGGAACTCAGGGTGACCTGTGAGAAGGGAGGATCTAGGGTCTTCTCTTTTTCACCAGGAAAGCCCAGCTTGTACCTGGGAAGGTATATTCCCCGTTGGGGCAAGGTCACGGTCTTCCTCTGCAGGACTCACATCTCTCTACTCTCAGACCACAGTACTTGCCAGGAAAGGGCCAACAAGCTGATGCAGAGGAACTGGTGGAGATATCTGAAGAGAGGACCCAGCGAAGCCTCCAAAGTCAGGCCACTAGGATACAGGAGAAAAGTCTCCTCAGCCCCTCAGGGATGGATTCTGGCTGTAACAGGTTCTTCTGTCAGTCCCTCCGGATCCTGATGGTAAGCTGGAGGAGGAGAGGGGGGCAGAGACCTCTGGGCAATCCTGGTCTTCCCCCCTTTCCAAAATAAGCCTTTCCTGACTTCCAGTCCCTCTGGCCTTCAGGGCTGGAGGAAGGTCACAAAACAGAGCTGGAAGGAATAATGCGGATTATTTCAGGTGGTGTGAAAGAAGTAATGGGCTTCAGCAAGGCAGGCTTGAGTCTAGCTCTGGTTCGGACAAAACTGCATAGCCTTTGGCAAGTCAGTCCCTTCTCAGGGCCTCTGTTTCCCCCGTGTATAAAATGAGAGGGTTGTTGTACTGGACGGGCTCTAAGATCCTTCCAGCTCAGAAAGTCTAGAAGCCCGTGATACTTATGAGAAGGTCAGTACATCTCAGAGCTGGGATTCGAACCTGGGTCTCTTCTATCTACACGTCTGGTGCTCTCTCCACCCCACCAATCAAGTTCCAAGTGAGCTCAGAAGGATGTAACTAATCCCCAGCAGCTTTGCCTCTGGCAGTGGAGCCCACCTCCAGGGCACGAAGCACTGTCACCTTGTCACTCAGTCCTCATTAAAGCTCCATGGAGGCTTTGGACTTGGTGTCCTGTTATATTGGGCCATAGCCATGGTGTTCTGTGTTGTCACAAAGTGTGTTGGACCTGAACCAAGGAGACTCAGGTTCAGATCCTGACTCTGGTACACCCTGTGTTTACATGGCAAGTTACATAGCTTTTCTTAGCCTCAGTTTCCCCAGCTATAAAATCAATCAACTGATAAATCAACATTTATTAGTACCTACTATGTGCCAGATGCTGTGCCAAGTGTTGGGAATACAAGGAGAAAAAAAGGACAGTCCCTGCCTTCAAGGAGCTTACAATCTAAAGTGGGGCTATTAACATAAATGCTTCATAGGGTGACTCTAAGGAAAATGATTTTATTAACTTTAAAGCACTACAGAATTAAGTGTATTGTTCTTTTGGACTTAAATGAGAAGGCAGCGTACTTTGGAGGACAGAATGTTGGCCTTGGAGACAAGAAGATCTGTGTTCAAAAGTTTTCAGAGAGCACTGTCTGGGTGTGCCTGGGTGTGCCAGCACACTCTGGGGCAAGAATTATCCTTGGCCAGGCTAGGGCCAGACCCACACTCTCTTCAGGCTGATGGCCAGGTTCAAGTGCCTCCTTACTTA
The DNA here is from genome assembly GCA_011680675.1 of Gymnobelideus leadbeateri. Lineage (NCBI taxonomy): Eukaryota > Metazoa > Chordata > Mammalia > Diprotodontia > Petauridae > Gymnobelideus > Gymnobelideus leadbeateri. Next base: position 198,630 of record WOXC01010566.1, read on the forward strand.
GACTGGGTGAACCTGCTGTAAGGTACAACCTCCCAGGGATCTGGGTGGCAATCTGAGACTGTAAGTTGCAGATCCAAATTGATAGAGGGAGTTTCCTCAATGGGAATCCTTTATTCCAATGAAATTACAGAAAAAGTCTTCAAAAAAAAGTTAAAATGCAAATGCCTCATTCTGGGTATGTGAGGGGAGCATATACAATTCTTTTGAGTTATCAGTTATTTACACACTAGTGTGAATGAGTGTGTGAATCTCCCCCACCCTGCCCTCCACAAATTTTAATGGAGTATAAGGGGCTTTAATGGAGTATAAGGGTGTGGTGGGTACTGGGTACTGCCAAGTGGGGAAACAATGCAAAGCAAAGGGAGGCTGGGGCCATTCTGAGTGGAACTAGAAGCATGGCCCTCCTTACTTGGGTCCTGACTCTGTTGAGAGCAGCTTTCCCCCTCCAAATTATATAGAGCCAAATCTGCTCCATGGGACTGGCGCCAGTACATTGAGTTTGTTTACCACTTGGGGGGCCAGTCCCCAGCCGCCAGAGCTACCCAGGCTCCAGTCACAGGACGGATGGGAAGGGACAGAACTTCTGGGATGTTTTCACACAAACAACACCTCGGCTTATCAGGCTGAATGAGGCCTCGCCTGGGGCTGGGGCCAAGGAGTGATGTCAGTGCCCACTTAGGCCTCATGACTCCAGGGAGACCAGCATCTCTTCTCTCCCAACAAAGGGAAACCAGGACCTTTGTGACTGATCTCTGTAGTCTTTGTCATAGGGAGGTCTCCTAACTTGCCTGGAGACTGGACACAAAGGCCAGGGGGAGTCTCATGGCCCAAGGAGCCAGTTTTGGAGAGAGAGAGGGAGGGAGTACAGTATGGAAGGAAGGGGCATTCTGAGAGGGAGGGCAGAAGTCACCTACCTCCCCTGAGCCTTCACATGCTGGCAAGGAGTAGTCAGTCAGTAAACTAGCATTTGTTTAGAACCTGCTCAGGCTTCTACTGCCTCTTCCAATGGCCTAGGCCCTTCTTCAAGAGGAGTCCAAAGTTGCTAGAGAGACTTTAGAACTCAGTGCCCAAGGCTGAGGCAGCTGAGCTTAGAGTGGATCACCCAGACGTCCCAAGGGGCTGCAAAAAACATTTCTAGATATCAAGTAGCTTTGGAGTTGGGCAAGGGCCCTCCCAGCTCTGACCTGTGTTCTAAGTTTTTTCCAAGAGTTGCTCTTTCTAGTTCTGATGTTTTCTGTATGGTATTCTCCCTCCCCACACCTACTTTTCCAACTAAGCTCTCACAAATTGCAGGTTGAATCCCCCAGGGAAACTACTACCCCAGGTTCAAAGCCCTCTATGGGTCTGTATTCCCCAAACTATAAAAGTTCCTGAATTTCCCCCTCACCCCATATGTTTATCTTTAATAGTCAATCAATAGACAGACTGGTTAAAAGCAAAGACATTTATCATGTAAGAAAGAGCTGCAGCCACAGAGTATTCATCCCATAAGCCTGGGGTATCCCCTCCCACAAATATCCACCTTGTAGTGAGAACATTGGGTTTGTACATATGACAGGGAGGCATAAACATAGTTGATATGTGGCCAAGGCAATTCACATCTCTAGAATCACAGAACTCTGATGTGTTTTCTGTTCTTATGGTTAGCATATTCCCCATGGGTCCAGCATCTCTGATGGGCAGATAACTCAGGCAGGTCCTCTAAACCTCCTCTTCTTTGCAGCTTAACTCTGACTTCACTGGGCTTATTCTTTCTTGAAACCATAGCTGACTCTTTTCTCTGTTGCCAGGGTCATACTCCTCAGAGCATTTCTACTGACTTTTCTTCTGGTTTCAGTGTTTTCTCTTGGAAGAATAACTCCATTGCTGTTACATAATCTTATATAACCAATAATTAATAAATGTATTATAGAATGTAATATATGCTATATTCTATGTAATATATGATTAATTAATAATTATATAATTAGTTATGTCATTATAATTATATAATAGCTCCAATGCCATGGAGAAATTCCTTCTCTACCTCTAGTCCCACCCTATCAGGTAAAGGGTAAAGGAGAAAGGCCAAGACTAACCCTTTTCAAGAGTTAGGTTCTTCCTTCATAGCTGGCTCTCCTCTAGACTGCCAGAGGTAACTCTGAAACCCCTTTCCATTTCAACTGGATCTAGGGCTGGAAAGCTAGTTTTTTTAAAGGGCTGTGGTGTGATCATTGACTAGCTAGCAAGCTGCCCTTCCAGATTCAATAAAGAAAGAACTTTACACTTTATAAGGAGGCAACAGTATAGTTTGCATGTCTTTAAAGCATCTTGTTTCTGTTACCTGCCCCTTCTGTGATTTCAGCAATTGCTTGGGGGGTGTGGGGAGGTGGTTGGAGTGGGGATTAATTTATCAGAGCTGTCCTGTCCAGTTCTCTCTTCCCCCATATACAACATCTTTTCTAAGGTTTCTCCCATCTCTAACGCTACGTTCTAATCTAACCCAATAATTCTAAGTGGCCTCTCTCCTAATCCCTAGGTATAAGGTGGTTTGAAAAACAAAACAAAAAAGAAGAATGAGAAGTCAGGCAAGTTCAATTTCTTCCCCTCCCTTTGGGCTTAATTTCTTTTGGGTCTTAATCACATAGACCAGGGCTTTGTTGTAGGCTGGCCTAGATTCCTCTCCCAGCCCTTGGAATGTGTTACTGCTCTAATCCTCTTTTCTGAACTAGTGAGTTGAAAGGAATTGAGGCTTTGCTGACTCTCTTACCTATGGTGGGGCCCAGTTCTATGGAAGCGAGGCAGGAGGGTGGCCAAAGCTGCCCTGGTTGGGCCTTATCACCTTTGACCCAGGGCATTAAGGGCTTTTGGCTACAGCTGAATCAGTCTCACTGATGGGCTAGATGGGGTAGGAACACAGATATCTCAGAGGAAGGGTATTGACATTAACCTGGCACCCCAGTTACAGGCTCTTTGTGCTACAAATGTCCCTGTCCCCTTGGAAGCCCTGAATTCTAGGCCCTGAATAATTCTTAGTTTGATTCAGGGCTGGGATGGGCAGGGAGAGGTCTATCACCAGGCCATGGGGGCTGCTTACTGAACTGTACTGTGGGGCTGGGGGTAGTAGGAGTGCATAAGATCCCACCCCTGGGGGAAACAAACTGGAGCCCCCCAAATGCCAGTTCTACATGATCAGAGCCAACACTCTATTCTCCTTGGCCTCGCCTTGCCCCTCTAACCAGCTGCTGTCAATTAAAGTCACTCTCTGGCCTCCTGTCTCCTTAGCTTGGGGCCCTGGGTGCCAGGTGCTCTCTGGAATGGCTTAGTCTGAGGGAGCCAAGTTGTCTTTCAGGCTTCTATGCCCACCACCAGGAGCTCCCTCCTGCCCTCAGCACTCAGACCCTTCCTCCTCTGTCTCCTCAACCTCTCTGCAGAGATTATCCCTTACCAAGACCACCTGCTGAACAGAGGCACCATGCCACGGGAGCTCTGTCTTGGCAACATTTTTTTTTTAAAGCAATTGGGGTTAAGTAACTTGCTCAAGGTTACACGGCCAGTCATTATTTATGTGTGGGTGCTCATTTTCTAAGGCCGGAACTGACCCAAGGTCATCCCAACTCCGAGGCCAGCGCTCTTACTCACTGCGCCACCTAGCCACCCCCTTGGCAACATTTCTACATCTCCCTGAGGTTCTGTTTCCTTCCTATCACAGTCATCTCTGTATGCCTTGAATATGGGGCACTTACATATGGGGGCAGGGTATCCTAAGTACTATATCTATAAAATGAAGGGCTTGGAAAAGATGACCACCATGATCCTTTTCAGTTCTAAATGTAGGATCCTGTGACTTCAGAATTCATCCAGTCCTCTGTTTTCATTTTATAGAGGAAGACATGGGGATCTGTTGTGGAGTAGTAGAAAGAATGATGGCTTTGGAGTCAGAGTCTCAGCCCCGCTCATTTTACAGATGAAGAAACTGTGGCCCAGAAAAGGCACTGTCTCCACTATAAAACCTGGATGCCATAAGAAGGACCTATATACTAGTTGTATGACCTTGGGCAAGTCACTTAACCCCAAATGCCCTGCCTTCCCCCCTCCAAAAAGACAAAAAAATATATAGAAGGACCTATAGGCTTCCTTCCAAAGTCCTATAATATAAGTCTGGATGTGCTTTAGTGGGTTAAATCTCCCCCACCTCCCCTTTTCACTCATTTGTCTCTGGCTGATTCTGTCTGATGAGCCATCTGGAGAGAGGTGGTTAGTCTGCTCACCATCTGAAAGTTCTTCAGTCCCATGGTAGGCAGAAATTGAAATCAGGGGCCCCTTACCCTTGCCCTTTCTCTAGGGACTTTGCTTTTTAAAAATATTTTAATAACTCTTTCAATATAATTGATTGCTCTTGTAACCCAATGTATTTCATTTAGTGCACTTAAAAAAAGCATTATTCTGAGAAGGGGCCCACAGGCTTCATTTGTCACCAAAGGGGCCAATGACATATAAAAGAGGTTAAGAACCTCTGATCTAGGGGAAGTGCCTTTGGTCTGATTGCCAATCAAGGATGGCACTGGCCCACTTAACCCTCTTTCTTGGTTCTTCTTAGACTATTTCCCAACAAGTCACTTAGACTCTAATGAGTTGCCTTCCCCTAGCACTGAGCACTACGGAGTGGAGCTGGTACCCAATTACCAAGGCCCCCCACCAGCAGGGGTAGCCAATCACTTCAGCCTACTAAGGGTTCAATCAGAGAGGATCCTTCTCCTGCTGAGTAAATGGCATCCTTAGGGCTAGCGGTGGAATGTGCTTCTGGACAATCAGTCCTAGCCACAGATGATGTATCCATTGTCCATGTTTCACTCCTTCCACTGCATAGAGGAAGGGGAAGAAGTTATAAAGAGGGCCTTTCAGACTTGAGGTCAGGAACACTTACAGCTGGAATTATGCCAAAGAGGAATGGACCACCTTGGCAGGTAGTGGGTTTCCCCTCATTCTAGCAAGAGGTTAGATGACCACTTGTCAGGTAGATTGAGAATCTTGTATTTCAATGGGGAAAGAAAACATGTACACATCTAAGTACACATACAGAAAATTTGCAAAATATACATGGGTAATTGGGGGAAGGCACTACTAGGGGTTGGAGGGATCAGAAAGAGGCTTCTTGTGGCTAAGTTCTTGAGCAGGTTGAGGAGGGAGTGGATTCCAGGCATGGCTGCTAGCCAGTACATCTCTGTGGGAGATGGAACAGTAAGGAGGCCAGTCAGTCTGGCCCAATATAAAAGAGAATAATGAACAAGGAGGCTGAAAGATAGATTGGGAGAAGATTATGAAGAGCTTTAAATTTATGTGAAAAAAAAGACAGATTGGGCAGGGGCAATGAGGCTGATCTTGTGTTAAAATTAAGGGTCTAAGATGTGAGGGGCGGCTAGATGGTGCAGTGAATAGAGCACCAGCCCTGGAGTCAGGAGGACCTGGATTCAAATCCGGCCTCAGACACTTGACACAATTACTAGCTGTGTGACTTGGGGCAATTCACTTAACCCTAATTGCCCTCCAAAAAAAAAAGCAAGAAAAAACCCCCACAAACAACAAGATGTGAAGAGCCTTACTTAGAGCATAGGCTCATACCATTTGAGAGGTAATGACCACTGGACAGTGAAATTAACCCCCTTGAGCCTCAGTTTCCTGCTGTGTAATTTGTGGGTTTTGGATAAGATGGGTCTCTTCTAGCCTTAATAGTCTATGAGACTTACTGCTAGGCCTGCTCTCTGGGACCTCTCATAACCCAAGCACGGGAGGAATGTGGGTCCTTGTCCTGCTTCCACAACCCTACAAAATCTCACACCTCCCCTCAGCAACTTTTGAGTTCTGGGATTTACCTTCTCCAAAGGAAGGGACAGTGACAAGAGGGGAAATAAGAGACTATTTTTGACGTGTTGAGGGTCAGGGCACTAAAATTAGACCCTTCATTCCTAAAAAGAACTGGGAGTCAACCAAGGCATGAGAGAGAGGCTCTTCAGCAAGGAATGTGAGCCCAGGAAGTGCAGGCCTGAGCGATGAAGTCACCTGGGGAGGCCAGTGGGATGGTTTGATGTAAGAGGTCATAGACCACTTTTCCTCCCACCATGTCCCCTCTCCAAAAAAAGTCTGGAATTTGTTGAAACTTCCTTGACAACTGAGCCAGACCCAGGGTAAGGGGTGAAGGGGGAGAGTGCTGTGAGGAGGCCTTGTGAGAAAAATGCCTGTTGTCTGCTTGAGTGATAACTGACCTCTCTGGCCACTTCTTTCCTTTTCAGGACTGGCTTTTCTGTCTCCTCTCTTTCTTCCCTCTTCTCACTGGGCTCAGGTCTCCCTGAGCTATTATTGTCTGGGTGAGAGGTAGGAAGAACTCAGGGAGAGCCGGCTGAGCTCTGGAACTGGAGGACTGGGGTGCTGAGGGCTCATATCCCTCAAGCTGTTGAGTTGCCGGGAGTGGGACCAGAAGGGCTTTCAACCCCTGGTCACTTGGTGGGAAACTCAGAGCTGTCAGAGGAGAAGGAGTCTCTTACTGGCTCTGAGATCTTGAAATAGGGTTTCACTGAACAGAGAAATCTTAATGTCAAAGATGGAAGGGCCTTAAGATGATAGAGTAGAAAAGCTGGAAAGGCCCTTAGAACAGAGTGAGAGGGACCTTAGGACATAGAATGTCAGAGCTGAGAGGGCCCTCAGAACACAGAATGTCAGAGGTGGAAGGGCCCTTAGAACCCAGGATGTCAGAGCTGGGAGGGACTTTAGAACACAGGATGTCAGAGATGGGAGTTAGAACAGAGAATATCAGAGGTGGAAGGGCCCTTAGAACATAGAGTGTCAGAGCTGGTAGGGCCCTTAGAGATCATCCAATCTGCTTCCCTCACTTACTAGATGGGAAAACTGAGGTGTTAAAATGAGATGTGTGGGACATGCTAGGTGGCACAGCAGATGGAGAACCTGGAGACAGGAAGTCCTGAGTCACTTCACCATGTTTGCCTCAGTTTCCTCATCTGTAAAATGATCTAGAGAAGGAAATGGCAAACCACTCTGGTACCTCTGCCAAGAAAAACCCAAATGGGGTCACAGAGAATTGGGCAGACTAAAAACTGCTGAACAGCAATAGTTGTAGAGTCTTAAGACTTCCAGTTCTCTCCTTTACAGAGGAGGAAACTGCGGTGTTAGAAGGTAGAATATCTTGCCTGGGGTTACTTAGAGGGTAGGAAGCATCAGAAGTGCCTGGAGACCCCCTGACCAGAGGAACTTTGCAAATAAAAAGCACCTAGACAGGTTAATCGATATGGTCCTGGTCAAATACCTACTAACTGTCAGAGAGACAGGATTAGAATCAAGGTCTCTCTTGACCTCCACCTCTTGACCTCTCTTAATCTTTCCACTGTAGTAAAAACTAGTCTTTATTGAAGCTTTTTTTGAAGGTTTGCACAGTATTTACCACAGATTATCTCACTTGGGCCTCACCACCAGCCAGTCACTTACCCACAATTATTCACCCCAATATACAGAAGCAGAGGCAAGTCAGGAAGTGAATAAACATTTAAGTGCTGACTGTCCCAGGCACTGTGCTGAGGGGCCGGGATTCACAGAAAAGCAAAAAGGCAGTCCCTGATCTCAAGGAGCTCACAGGCCAAAGGGGGACACAATATGTGGCTACTAGGTACAAAAAAGATAAATCTGGGGAAAACAGAAAATAATCAACAGAAGGGAAGGGGACAGGGAAGGCTTCTGGTAGAAGGCAGGACTTTAACTGGTATTTGAAGGAAGACGGGACTTAGGAAGGCCGAGATGAGCAGAGAGAAAGTTCCAGGACTTTGGGACAACAAATAAAAATGTCATGGAGTGTCAAATTCCAAGAAATTATTCTTATATTATATTATATATAATATAATATATATAATTATATATATATATAATATATAATATTATATATATAATGAGGAAGCCAGTGTCATTGGATTACAGGGTATGTGGTGTGTGTGTGTGTGTGTGTGTGTTTGTGTGTGTGTGTGTGTGTGTAAGGAATAAGACCATTAGCAAGGTAGTGGTGGAGAAGCAGGCAATGAAGGTCTTTAAAGACCAAACAGAATATTTTATATTTGATCCTGGAGGCCATAGGGAGCCAGCTGATTGAACAGGGGATCAACAAGGTTAAACCTGCACTTTAGGAAGATCAATTTGACAGCTGAGTAGAGGATGGGTAGAGTGGGGAGAGACTTTCGGCAAGGAGACCAACCAACCATCAGCCTACTGCAACAGTCCAGGCATAAGATAATAAGGGCCTGTACCAGGATGATGGAAATATCAGAGGGAAAAAGGGGGCATTTACTAGAAAAAGAGGTTGAAAAGAGGAATGGGCAACTGATAGGATATGAGGGGTGGCAAGGGCAAGGATGACACTAGATTTTGAACCAAAAAGAATGGTGGGACCCTTGACAGTGATAAGGGAGTTTGGAAGGGGGGAGGTTTAGGGGGAAAGAAAATGAATTCACTTTGGACACATCGAAGTTAAGATGTCCAGTTTGACATTTCCAGTAGGCATTTGGACACTTGAGACTGAGGATTAGGAAAGAGGTTAGAGCTGGACAAATACATTGGACAATCATTGGATAGTCAAAACCATGGGAACTGAAAGTTCACTCCATGGGAAGTGAAATAGTACAGAGGGAGAAGAGAAATGGACCCAAGACAGAGACTTTGGGAATGAATAACCATGGCTGAAAGTGTGACCTATTATGAAGATTCATCTGGATAAAGATCTAGCAAGAGACAGAAGGAGAGAAGTCAGGCGGGGAGGAGGAATACAAGAACAGAACCTAGGGAGAAGAATCTCAAGGAGAAGGAGGAAGTGATCAATGGTGACAAGGATTCCAAAGAGGTCATCAGCAAAGGGAAAGACTGAAAAAGGCCATTCTATTTGTTGATGAAAGGACCACTGGTAACTTTGGAAGAGAGTCTAACCTCAGTTGAGTGGTGAGGTAGAAAGCCAAACTGCAGAGAGTTAAGAGTGAGAGGAAAGATAGCAATTATAGATAGAGTTCTCTAGGATTTTAACAACAAAAGTGGGGGAGATACAAGATGGCAGCCTAGTGGGGATGGATTTTTTGAGACTGGTTTATACATGAGCATGTTTGTAGGCATCAGGGAAATAAGGCAACAGACATGGAAAGTTAGAAGAAAAGTGAGAGAGTGGGGTGATAGAGGGGGCAATTTGCTGGAGAAGACAGGACAGAATAGGCCCAGAGGCTCTGAGACATTTGGTGATGTGCCCAACTCACATAGCTAGCAAGCCTTAGGAACGTGGCCTGACTCCATGCCCAGCATTGTCTCCTATGAATAGTGCCCTCCCCCAGACCTGCTTCACTCAGACATGGTAAGCACCTGGGAGAGGATGAAGGGAAGTGTTTTGGAAGCAAAAACCAGGTAAATTAAAGGCACTGACTAGTGTCCATTATCCCCATCCAGACAAGGTGCTTTGTGGGCTTCTAAATACAGAGCAATGGAACATCCTTCCTTACCACCCCATTGCATTCTGGTCTGCAAGGGATGTCCTCAAGGTCATCCCCCGTGAGCTGGTCCTGATCCACAAGGTGAGCCAGGGCTTGGCAGAGTCCAGACAGCAGAAAGCAAAGGGAGGGAGTGGGAGAGCCAAGGGGCAGGCCAGCGCCTAATGGAAGGCAGGAGGTGTCTCTAAGGAGTTGACAGCTTGGTTTATTGATCTTATCCAGAACACGAGCACCGGCTCCAGCCTGCAGCCCCAGAGGGGCTTATCAGGCCCTTCAGAGTGTCATGGCTTGCAGCTCTCCTGCACTGAGCTACCCTGCTGACAGCTAGGAGCTGTGCGGAGAGTTGGGGGTGGGTGGAGGGGCACTTCTCTTGGGTCCTCATTGCCCACCCCGCCTTAGAAAGCTGGGGCCTTCAAACTGACAGGCTGTTCATCACCCCGAGTTGATGTTCTGGGGGAAGTGAGGAAGAGAGATTATAAGGAGTTGAGGTGGTAGGGGAGGGAGAAAGTGGGAAAGAGAAGACTGAGGAAAAAGGAAGACCTAAGTATCTGGAGATCTCCCAACTAAAAGGACTTTGAAAATTCGAAGTCCTTTCTTCCTGGCTTTCTTCCAATTTGACTCAATTAAAAAAAAAAACAACAACATTAAAACACCTGTCATGTAGCAGGTTCCATGCTAGGCCCTGAGGACACAGAGATAAAAATGAAGAGTTTACAATCTACCAGATTTCCAGCAACTTCTAGTTACTATAATGACCCAGCTTCTCTGGTTGGGTACCTGCCCCACCCCTGACATCATCACTTTGTTTAAAACTCTACAAACAAGGAGGTTCATTCACCCAACATTTTATTAAGCTCCCACTCGAGGCAGATCACTGTGTAAGACAACTCACTTCTAAATCATTTTGGTGCTTTGGGAGAAACTAAATGGTGTAGTTGAGCATCAAGGTGGTGTGGGGCTTGAAATCAGAAAGACTTATTTTTGAGGTTCAAATCCAGCCTTAGACACTAACTAGCAGTGTGATCCTGGGGAAGTCACTTAACCCTGTTTGCCTCAGTTTCCTCATCTGTCAAGTGAGTTGGAGAAGGAAACGGCAAACCACTCCAGTATCTTTGCCAAGAAAACCCCAAATGGGGTCACAAAGGCTCAGATGAGACTGAAAACAACTAAACCAGAACAGTAAAGCAGCCTCTAGGGGGTGAGAACTGAAAATTCAACTCTAGTAGGTGATGGTGTCCATCACAGAAAGATAATGGTAATAGAGACACCAGCCCTTGGAACCTTGATGTGCTGACAGATGTCTCCTCTTAGTGACTAGTCATAAGAACTTTATTCCCATATGCCCACCCCCCAGCCCTACACTCCTGTCCCTTAGTCCATAACATTCTTTCCTCTGTACCCTGTCTCCTCTCTTCCAACAGATCTACAAATACTTATCACTGGGACTATTAATGATGGTCATTCATCTTTACAAATCTCTCACTCACACTGTGCTTTCTAAGCCATTCATTACTACAAACCTTCCAAAGACAGGTTCTCTCTAGTGTTTCTGTCTCTCTAGTTCTTCCTGGCTTTCTCTGTGACTACCTCTCTTATGTGCCTTCTTTCCCCTTTGACTTCTTCCTCTCCGTCTCTCTTCTCTTTTGCCCAATTCCTTCCCTCTCCCAAATCCATTTTAGTAAATGTTTTCTGTTTTGCAAAGCTCCATATTGTCTGTGAAGACTTGTTAATGAACCATCTGGATAGAACTTAGACAAAACCAATTCTTGTTCTTTGGAGAGCTGGTTGTTTTATCCTGGTTCAGATCTGGCCCAGGTCTAGGAATAGGGTGTAGAAAGCTTGGGTGTTAGTCCTTCGTGGTGGATAACTGAATGCCCCCTCCTTGGGGTGAGCAATGTTACAGGCAGGAGGGAGATACAGATATGGAACATCCACATGGCCGTGCTAGAGAGTTATTTTAAAGTCCTTTTGCTGTCTGATCCCAATGGCCTGTCATCTGCTCCCATCTGCTATCTTCCCAAAGGTGACTAGGACATGTTTTCTAAGAGAGTAACTGGTGACTCATACATAACTTTCAACTGGTCCCTCCTCCCAGTGAACTGACTTTCAAAATAAGGGGCTTTAGGGTGAAAGCCAGTGGTAAATAACACTCAGTTCTGGGAATGAGAGAATAACAGATTTTAAGGCAGGGAAGGGACCTCAGTGGCCATCTAGTCAAACCTAGACTCACAAGGAATCCCCATCATAACAGTCAACAAATGGCCACAAACCTGTGCTTGTGAAGACCTTTAAGGAGGGGAAGCCTCTTTAGGAAGCCCACTGAACTCTTAGGCAGCGCAGGAAAGCTTCCCCACATCAAGCCCCAAATTGCCCTATTGCTTTGGGTTATGTTTCTTGGGGAAAAACAGAACAAGTCTCTAATCTTTTATGCCTTTCAGCCCTTCAAATACTTGGACAGAGTGGTCAAGTTCCTCACCTTTCCCCTCTACCTCCTGAATTTTCTCTTCTTCTGTCTAAAACCCCCCAGTTCTTTCAACCAATCTGCATAGAACATGGTCTCAAGGACCTTTACTGGGACTTATCACATTGCTTGGAACATATAGGCACTTAAAGTTTATTGACCATATTGGTTGCCCTTCTCTGGATGCTCTCCAACTTATCAACGTCATTGTTAACCTGTGCCCCACCCCCCACCCCCAGAACAGAACAGAATACTTTAGATGTGGTCTGAAAGAAAGCAGAATGGAGAGGGACTGACTATTCTGTATTCTTGCTATAATTATGCAGGAGAGAGACAGAGAGACAGAGACAGGGAGAGACACAGAGAGAGAGAGACAGAGACAGAGAGAGACAGAGAGAGATGGGAGATGGGGAGAGAGAGAGAGAGAGAGAGAGAGAGAGAGAGAGAGAGAGAGAGAGAGAGAGAGAGAGAGAGAAACTTAGCCCCTCATTCCTACTGGCTAGAACTCTATTGAGCTCCAAGACTGCATTAGACTTACGGGCTGTTCCATCTGCTGAATCCTATGTCATTCATTTAGGGTCTACTAAACCCCCAGATCTTTTTCAAACTGCTCTCTGACTATGTTTCCCTCTACCCATTTTGTATCTGGAGTTTGCTTTTTTGAACCCACAGTTATTCATCTTGTTGGATTCAGCCCAATGTTCCCAACTGTTAAGGTCTTCTTGGATCCTGCCTCTGTAATTCCATGTCAGCCATCCCTCCCAGCTTTGTCTCATTTACAGATTCAATGAGCACAAGTGCCTTCTATGCCTTTATCCAAGTCATGGATGCAGCTAGATGATGCAGTGAATAAGAGCTCTGAACCTAGAGTCAGGAGGACCTGAGTTCAAATCTGACCTCAGACACTTCCTAGCCCTGTGACCCCGGACAAGTCACTTAAAACCTGTTTGCCTCAGTTTCTTCATCTGCAAAATGGGGATCACAATAGTGTCTGCCTCCCAGGGTTGTTGTGAGGATCAAATGAGATAATATTGTAAAATACATAGCACCATGCCTGGCATACAGTAGATGCTTAATAGATGCTCATTTTCTTCTAAAATCACTAACGGACTACTCCAGCACAGTGCCTGGAACACAGTACTGACAGTGTTTAATCGAAGTGTATTGGGGGAATGAGTGAATAAATGATGGCTCTGGGGGATGCAATGCCATCTGAGTAAGGAGAGGTTAATCACGATTTCCTGAAGGGCTGCATGGGAGCCCATGCAATTACTAGCTTAAGGAAGGTTTGATGCCAGTGACTTTCAGCCTTGTTTTTAAAGGTCTCCCGAGAAGAAGATTTCATAGGCTCTCATGCAGCTTCCCCCCACTCCCACTCCTGATGAACAATCGAGTTTTCTCAAGGCACAATCTCTTTTTAAAGGAAGAGAGACCAGGTTGGCTGCCAGCTGAGGTTGTATGTGAAGGCGGAACAGTGGCAGGGATGGGCAGACAGAGACTGCAGCTGGGTAATTAGCCAGGAGAGGGAGGCTGCCAGTCAATGGGCTGACTCCCCACGCAAATGCAAGATTGATGACGTGGGTGCCTGAACTACGTAGCCTTGACCTGGGAAATGGCATGACTGGCTGGAAGGAGGTGGCATGGAAACTGTGGAGGCTTTTAAAGGGCCCACATGGGGGGTGGCAGGAGAGGAAGCTGGCCGCCGGGTACACACAGAGGCATCGGGCTAAGATGTTTCATGAGCTGAATGCCCCAGGGCTCAAGGGGAAAGAGTGAGCCTTCTGGCCAAGGTGTCCCTTCTGTCTCCTAGGCCAAACCTGTTATAAGAATGAAAGCTATATAAGGGAAAACTATGGAAAGCCATGATCTCACCCCTGGAGCCTGCTGATCAGTGTTCCCTGAAGCCCCTA